>VZTA01027634.1:0-12040 GCA_013398855.1 Mohoua ochrocephala
TTCCTTCCACACTTGTTTTCCCAGACATAACCGTGCTTTGGAATCATATAAAAAATATCAGACAAGCCCAAATGGCCCAAATCCTTCTGCAAATCCCATTTTGGGAGGATCCAGCAGATCCGTGCGGATCCCACTGGAACTGGGCACCTCGGGCTGCGTCTGTGCCAGCCCAGATCTGCTAAAAATATCTGGGATTTGTATTCCTGATGGGATGAATGACGGCTGGGGA
Source organism: Mohoua ochrocephala (assembly GCA_013398855.1). NCBI lineage: Eukaryota > Metazoa > Chordata > Aves > Passeriformes > Acanthizidae > Mohoua > Mohoua ochrocephala. The sequence continues at coordinate 230 of VZTA01027634.1, forward strand.
ACCCCTCCGGCTCTGGAGCAGCACCCAGACCCGTGGGCTGCCCCATTCCTTCATCCCGGATTATCCCTGGGAACACGGGATGAGCCCCATCCCTGCTCTGCTGCTGGGCCGGGGCCACGTGCCGCCGGGGGCGAGAGGAGTTTAATCCCGAATGAAATCCCGAATGAAATCCCGAATGAAATCCCGAGCGAATCCCGGCAGCGTTCGGTTTGCTGGAGCCGGCGGTGCCTGCAGTGCCAGGAGTGATTTATCTCCTCCTAAGCCAGACACGTAAACAGGGCCATGAATCATTCCCTAAATCATTCCCTAAAAGTGCCTCTTTTCCCTGGGAGGCCGTAAAGGGAGCCCGGGATGAGCTCACAGGGAGCGGCTCCGCCACCCAACGGGACTCGCTCGCCTTCCTCCCGCTCCTCGGCATCCTCTCCACGGGCCTTTCCCAGAATTGCCATTCCCAATGCCAATCCCTGGCTTTTCCCTGTTAACTCAGGCTTTACAAAGCCAGCAGCCCAGCTTAGGCAGGGACAGATGTTCCTGATAAGCCACGGCCTCCTTAAAAGTGTCGCAACCGAGTTTTCCTTCCAAGCGCTCCGTGCCGGAGCCAGAGCTCTGTGGTGGGAATCATGGATCACCTGGCGGGAGCTGGGATTTATTTCCTGCCGCCGCTGCTGCTTTCCCTGAAAAAGCCACTCATTAATCACCAGGATCTCCTGCGGACGCTGAGGACCCCCCACCGGAGGCTCCATCACCTTTTCCAGGATGAAGGATGTGCCGATCCCTCCAGCGCGGCCAAAAATTCCCGGCTACCCCGTGACCTTTTCAGCACGGACAAAGGCAGAGCCTCGTGATTTATGGGAAGGGAAAAAAACCCCAACAACCCCACACTAAAAATATCTCCCTGCGTTTCACCGTCCCAGCCGAAAGCTTTTCCAGAAATTCCCTTTGGATTCCAAAACAAGGCCAGTGCCCGTCCCCAAGCCCGTAAAACGAGTAACGAGTTTTTTTGTCTGGATGAAAACAGAGGGGTGTTTTTTTGGGATGAGGTTGGTGCAGGAATTCCGACCGACAGTGCTCACATCCTGCTTTGGAGACTCCACCTGGCTGTCAACAAGAAACAGAGGGGGGGAAAAAAATTCCATTGGAATGGTGGGGATGTCGGAGAGCTGGGAGATGGTGAGACTGGAGCAGGACTCGTGGGATGCCCCATCCCTGGAAGTGTCTGAGGATGAGGCTTGGAGCGACCTGGGATGGTGGAAGGTTCCCTGCCCGTGGGGTTGGGGGTGGTCTTTAAGGTCCCTTCCGACTCCAACCGGTCTGGAATTGTGATTCTGGGATAAGGATGACCCGGGAATACTGGGAAAGGAAACCTCAGCCAGGCAGGGGCCTCCCGTACTTTTCCCCTGCAGGTGAACTGGGATTTTCCATCAGAAAACAAGAGAAGGAAAACTCTGGAAAACATAATTTTTTATGGCTCTGGAAATCTCCCAACTCTTCCATCAGGGAATATTTTCAATCGTGACTATTCCTGATTGGGAATTTTGGACACAGCCGTAAAGATGCTGCCAGGAGCTCTGGGTGTGTGTTGGAAAAGGCCATTCCCAATTTCTTTTTTTTCTTGGGAAACAGGATGCATTTAAGTTGTCCCCACCAGCCTAAGCCCTTGTTCTGCCTGGGCTGGGCTTAAGTCCCAATTCCCTGAGCCGAGCCTTCCCAGCCACCCCCAGGTGACCACCCCATGATTTTGGGGTCACCTCGTTCCCTAGGACCCCCCTCTGCCCCGCCCATCCACAGCATCCCGTGATCCCAACTTTCCACCTCTGTCCCTGTTGCTCGGACTTTAGGCCGGACTATCCCAGCTCTGACACCAAAGCTGGGCTTTCCTGGTCGTCGCTGAGCTTGGTTCATCCCACTTTTCTCGGACATCAGGGATAGCCTGACCGTGGGATTTCTCCCTGGGTTCATTCCATCGCTGGGAGGAGGAGGATCCTTCCAGCCACTTCCCACTGGAGACCCGGAGATGTCCCTCAATTCGTTGGTCATTCCCAGAACAAGCTGGCCCTGATTTAGTCACACACCAGGGAATCGTGGAATGGTTTGGGATGGAAAGGACCTTAAGGATCATCCCATTCCATCGCTACCATGGACAAGGACACCTCCCACTATCCCAGAGTGCTCCAAACCTGGGACACTTCCAGGGATCCAGGGGCAGACACAGCTTCTCTGGGAATTCCATCCCAGCCCCTCCCCACCCTCCCAGCTGGGAATTCCTTCCCCAAATCCAACCTCAATCCGCTCTCCTTCCGCTTAAAACCAAGGGGAAAAGGACATTTAAGCCTCACATTCCCAGGTCCGATTTGGAGTTATCCAAACCCACCGAGTCCGGAGCTCGTAAAACCCCGACATCCATCGGCATCTTCCCTTTGTGCTCCTCATCCCGGAGCTGGGAAAAGCAGCGCCGCATTTTTTTCCCAGCCCTCGGCGCTATTTTCCAAGCCCTACCACAGCGGGAATGACGCAAATTGTCCCGGCGTCCCCGGCCCCTCCGAGACACGGCAAAAAGACCTGGAATTCCGGCCGGTGGAAATCGAGCCTCCCCGCTGACGTCAGCTGGGGAAGGATCCCTTTACCGAGACCCCGCTCGAGAATCCCCTGGCCACAATCCGGGGTTTGTATCCAGGAATATCCCGACGGATCCGGCTCTCAGCACGTGCGGATATCACGTTACCGGCGCCCCGGTTAGAAACGCTCGGAGCAGCACCGGGAATTTCGGGGCACACCCAGGCCCGTGACTTTGGGATGAGGGATTTACTCCTGTCTGGGCCTTAAATTTAGCACAGACTCCTCTCCCAAAAAAAACCAAAAACCCGGATTGGATGGATGCCTCCCGAAAAAGAGACGGGGATGTCATCCGCGAGAAATGGGCTTTGTGCTGGAATAACGGCGGGAATTCCGTCTGGAGGCTTTGTACCTCGGAATAGCCCGTGCCAACAGATCCGTGAGTAAACAATGGATGCAGGGAATTCCAGTTTATGTCCAGGCTGGGCTCCGGGTGCCTCTCGGGGTAGTAAAACTCAAGGGCAAGTTCGGACTTTCAGCTCTCAAGGTCACCAATGGTTCCTCAATTTCTCTCCCCTCGCTCCCGGGGGGATTTTCCAGACTCCGACCAGCTTTAAAGTCAGACTGATTCCAAGTTTTCCGAAATATTCCAAGCTTTTTGGAAAGCTGGAGTTGCAAGGGAAGGCGGTGGAATGGTCAGGGTTGGAAGGGGCCTTGAGGATGATCCATCTCCAACCCCAGTTGTGCATCCAGGGGCAGCCAGAGCTTCTCTGGGAATTCCATCCCAGCCCCTCCCCGCCCTCCCAGCCAGGAATTCCTTCCCTAAATCCAATTCACGAAACGAAATAAATCCAATTCCTTTAGGGAATCGAATTAAAAAATGCCGATTTTGGACCGATTAAAGACTCCTCGGGATTCCGGTTTTTATTCAGGAGTCAAAGGTCGGAAAATAAAGGTGGATGGAGGAGAGGGAGGGAATGTTGCACCACACATTTTTACAATGGAGTTTCTTCCACATCTCCTAAAATGTGGGATTTGGCCCCTTTGGAGCCGGGAACGGAGTCGGAAGAGCCCGGCTGGGTTCAGCTGAGTTTTCCTTGGGAGAATTCCCAGCGGGAGCGCTGACGTCCCATGTCACCACCACCACGGGACACCGGGCCCTGCAGTGCCCTCCCAGCTCCCAAAGCAGCTGCTCCCAGAGGGTGACGAATCCCAACTGGAATTAACGAGCGTGGAAAGAGGGCTCGGAAAAGAGAAGGGGAAATGCGGCCTCAGGCACCTGGGGTCGGTCACCCCGAAACGAAGACCCGCGACAGGAAACCCCTTCTGCCAACTCGGCCTAAGGCCCTTAGTCCTGAGCCTTCCTCTAAGCCGGGCTTAGGGAAGCAGATGGAGCAGGGATGAAAGGAAAAGGTGGGAGAGGAGGGAGCTCAGGTTTCCCGGGATGCAGGAGTTGGCTCAGGGTCTGGGTGGGTTCACACCGCGCCTGAGAGAAGTCCCTCCACCCCTCCAGCCACCCCTGGGCACGAGCTGGTCCTTTCCGGTGGGAATTGAGATGGAAAACTGATGGCAGCGTTCCCTCTGGGAAAACTGATGGCAGCGTTCCCTCTAGGCACAGATCCAAATCCTGGGGGCTCACATCCCAAATATTCGGTGCTCTCATCCCAAATAATCCCCGGTGCTCACATCCCAAACCCCCGGTGGTCCCATCTCAAATGTTCGGTGCTCACATGCCAAATCCCCGGTGCTCACATTCCAAATCCCTGGTGTTCATATCCCAAATCCTCTGTGATCGCATCCCAAATAATCCCTGGTGCTCCCATCCCAAATCCCCCATGATCACATCCCAAATATTCAGTGCTCGCATCCCAAACCTCCGATGTTCACATCTCAAATCCCTGGTGTTCATATCCCAAATCCCCCATGCTCACATCCCAAATCCCCAGTGCTCACATCCCAAATCCCTGGTGCTCGCATCCCAAATCCCCCCTGCTCACATCCCAAATCCCTGGTGTTCATATCCCAAATCCGTGGTGCTTGTATCCCAAATCCCTGGTGTTCATATCCCAAATCCCCAGTGCTCACATCCCAAATAATCCCTGGTGCTCACATCCCAAATAATCCCTGGTGCTCACATCCCAAATCCCTGGTGCTCACATCCCAAATCCCCAGTGCTCCCATCCCAAATCCGGTCCCTACTGGAGCTGGAGACAGGAAATAGGGTGGGAAGAAAAAGTCTGGAGGGTGATGAGGAAAACTGGGAGAAGGGAGCAGAGCCATAAAGCTGGGAAAGGGATGGATTCAGATTTCAATGGATCGGGGAGAAGATGAATCCTCTGCAGCTCGGGAGAACATTTAGGATCCAGAATCTCCTCTGACATGGATTTGTGGGATGAATGTGAGCATTTTCCCACATTTTCCAACTGCAAACTCCCTGGAATAAAACCAGGGGAACGTTTGGGAATCCCCATCAGGATGGGATGTGGAGCAGGGAAAGAGGTAAATAAAGAAAGGGAGCAGCCAGATAAACATGGGAAATTTGGGATTGGGTTTGACACCACGCCCTGGCTCCGGAGTATCCCAATGTCCCAGGAAGCAAAGGATCCGTCCCGGCCGCAGCCTGAGCCCGGCACTTTTCCCAGCTGGAAACAAATGGACGCTGTCCCTTCTCCGTTCCCTGGTTTTAGAACGGTTTGGAATTAGGCTGAGGAGGAGTTTCCTCGCCAGCTCCGTCTGTCTTGGGCTGATTCCTGCTGATTGTGGGAGAAAACCTACGGAATCACAGCATTCCTGCTCCGGGATAATTACAGAGACCCTGCTGATTGTGGGAGAAAACCTATGGAATCACAGCATTCCCGCTCCGGGATAATTACAGAGACCCTGCTGATTGTGGGACAAAACCTATAGAATCACAGCATTCCNCCTATGGAAGCGCAGCGTTCCTGGTCCGGGATGATTGCAGAGACCCTGCTAATTGTGGGACAAAACCTATGGAATCACAGCATTCCCGCTCCGGGATGATTACAGAGACCCTGCTAATTGTGGGGCAAAACCTATGGAAGCACAGCATTCCCGCTCGGGGATAATTACAGACACCCAGCTAATTGTGGGACAAAACCTATGGAATCACAGCATTCCTGCTCCAGGATGATTACAGACACCCTGCTAATTGTGGGACAAAACCTATGGAAGTGCATAATTCCTGCTCCAGGATAATTACAGAGACCCTGCNAGACCCTGCTAATTGTGGGACAAAACCTTTGGAAGCGCAGCATTGCCGCTGTGGGATTCCAGCAGGAATTGCGTGGGGGAACAACCCACACTCCTGCTCATCACATCTCTCCCTTCCCTGCTCCCGAAAGGAGAATTAAAGGAGAAGGGACGGGGCAGGAATCGGCATTCCAGGCTCTGGAGAAGAGCCTGGCTAAGGAAATGCACAATGAGGAGCTGGAGCAGGAGAATCCAGGGATTCGGGAATGTCGGGGTAACGTGAGGAACAGCGGGGCTGGCAGAGCTCCCTCCTTGGTGGAGCAGGGATTGGGAATGTGTTGGATTCTCCGCTTGGATGGGGTTTGGAGCAGCCTGGGATAGAGGGAGCCGTCCCTGCCCAGGGCACGGAGCGGGAATGGGATGGGTTTTAAAGTCCTTCCATCCCAAACCGTTCCAGGATTCCATGATGCCGCTTGGAACACGGCTCCACTCTGGAAGCGGGACTCGAGGAGCTCCTGCTAAATAATCCCGGAGCAGAGGGATGGCCGGGAAACACCAGGAGCCTTCCCAAAATCCCTGGAGATGGGGTTTTAAAATGCCGGCAGGGCCGGGAGAAGGGGAGGGATCGCTCCCAACAATTCCGTTATTCCTTTTCCCGAGCACTTGGGAATATCACCATGGAATTAGGGCCTGAGACTGGTTTGGGTTGGGAGGGACCTTGAAGCTCATCCCATTCCAGGGACACCTCCCATTATCCCAGGCTGCTCCAAGCCCCATCCAGCCTGGCCTTGGGCACTTCCAGGGATCCAGGGGCAGCCACCGCTGCTCTGGGAATTCCATCCCAGCCCCTCCCCACCCTCCCAGCCAGGAATTCCTTCCCAAGATCCCAACTAAAATCTCCCCTTTTTCAGTTTAGAGCTGCTGCCCCTTGTCCTGTCCCTGCTGGATCAGCTCCAGGACCATTCCCAAGGATCTCCCCAGGCCTGGCTCCCTCCACCTCCCCCCAGTTCATCCCAGGATCCGGGAGCCGGGATCCGGAGATCCCGGGATGGGAGCAGCTCTGATCCCACCTGCGCTCCCGCTCCCTTTGGAGAAGGGGCCGCTCCCGCACAGCAGAGGGATGCGGGAATTTTCCGGGATGCGGGAATTTTCCGGGATGCGGGAATTTTCCCGGCTGCAGCCAACTCAGCGGGAAGCTCCGAGACATTTGCTGCCATCTACGGCCAATCCCAAATAGTGCAAAAGCCGGGAGAGACCCGGCTCTGGCTCCAGGCTGGATTTTCCTGGGAATGGGGAATGGGGAAGCAGGAAGGAACCGTCTCCAAAGAATTCCTAGGAATCCTTTCCCAATGAAAACTTCCATCCCAGGATCCACAGGGCACTCAGAGCGCACCGGGAACGGGGATGAAGTGCAGGGTTGAGAGAGGAGCTTCCCGGGATAATCTGGGATTGGGAATGACGCTGCACAAGTGCTCCGGAGGGGACACGCCTGGAAGGCTTTGGAAAACATTCCTGCCCTTTCCCTTTCCTTCTCTTTTCCCGTTTCCCTGTTTCTCCAGAGCAGATGCCTGGAAAACTTCCAGTTCTGGTGCTGTTTCACCCACATTTCCTGGGAATTCGCATTCCCAAGATCCTGGCCCAAATTCGGGGAGCAAGTGCCTCGAATTTGGGATGGGAGCGCCGGGAATTGGGGCTGTGAGCACCGGGAATTGGGGATGTGAGCGCTGGGAATTTGGGATGGGAGCACCGAATATTTGGGATGGGAGCACCAGGGATTTGGGATGTGAGCACCGGGAATTTAGGATGGAAGCGCCGGGGATTTGGGATGGGAGCACCGGGAATTTGGGATGGGAGCACCGGGGATTTGGAAAATGAACACAGGGATTTGGGAGCGGCGCAGGGAGCGGGAGGTGCCTCCCTCCCTCCCTCCCGGCGGGGCAGGAGCGCATTCCCATGTGGAATTCCCAGGAATCCCGAGCGCCGCTGTTTGTCCTGGCAGGATCCCGAGGCCGTGGAGCCGCAGCCGCTTCCCTGCCAGGCTCCGCTTCCCGAGCTCTGGATCACGGATCCCCCTCTGGATGCTCCCAGGAGCTGCCTCCTCCCCCTTTCCCGAGCTCCGGGAAAGCTGAACCTTTCCAGGAGAAGGCCAGGAACGGGGATTCGCATTCCTGGGAAAACCCAGCAGGACTGGGACACCGCTTTGGGGACAGCCCCGGGCCAGTCCCTTTTCCTGCCTTTTCCCTCTCCAAATCCAGGTCCCTGGGAGCCTCTGATATCTGGGAGAATCCTGTGGGAAACACAGGACTCCGTGTCCAGCTGGGACACTCCGGGATTGCTCTGTTTAATCCCAGAATTCCGGGAAACTGGAATGGGATTGGGCGCCAGGATGAGCTCCGGAGCCCCAGGGAAATGTCCCATCCTTCCTTCCAGCTTCCATGGAGAATTCTGGATCAGGGATCAGCTGCAGGGAGAGACCAGGTCCTCCGCGGGACCCCCGAGCCCTCTTCCCATGGAAAATTCCCGCCTATTCCCACTCCCACTGTGGGAATTTTGGCACATCCAGCCTCACACCGTGGCTGGGATGTTTCCCTTGATCCCAAAGCTTAGCGGAGCCAAAGGAAGGTTTGTGGATTCCCTCTCCCTGCTCCCGGGTTATCCCGAGTTATCCCGAGTTATCCCAAGTTATCCCAAGTTATCCCAGGTTTTTAACTCAGTTCAGTTCTTTGTTCCAAGGGAAAAGAATTTTGGATGTTGAGCCCGGGAATTCAAATGGAGCTCGGGCACGGCTCCAAAGGGTCATCCCTGATCATCCAGGATGTTCCCGGATCCCACATGGAATTCCGAACACAACAATTCCTTTGGGAAAAGCAATGGATGCCCAAGCTCCCCCCTGGCAAATCCAGGAATCCGCTTCCTCCGTCTCATCCCGCCAGCCTGCCTGGGTGATTCCAGCTCTGCGGGAATTCTGGGAGAGCTGGAAAACTTCTGGATGTAAAACCCCGGGGATGCTAAAATTTTATGGGAACGGCTTCGGGAGCAACCAACCAAAAAAATCCCACCCAGGTCCTGAATTCCGTGGGAAAACGAAGCCTCGGGCAGGAAATCCCAGAACTTGGCTTCGGATTTGGAAAGGAAGTTTTCCGTTATCCTTGACCTGGGATTTGTTTCCAAAGCTCTCGGCCGCCTACGGAGAGGAGTTTTCCGTCTCCGGAGACACGGAGCGGGAATATTTGGAATATTTCACGGAGCAGGGCTGGGAATTGTGGGGTTTTCCCAGCGTTTTGGGGGCTGCTGCTCCGAAAACTGTGGGATTTCTTCCTTCCCTGAACGAGCAAAGCGTTGGAAAAGCTGCCCGGGGAAATGATGGAATTCCTGCCCCTGGAATTGTTGGATAAAAACATGGATGCCATGCCCGGGATGTGGATTAGTGGCGGGCCTGGAAGTGCTGGGATAATGATTGGACTCCAGGATCCCAGAGGACTTTTCCAACCCTTAAGAATTCCCAGGGAGAACCTGGGCAGGGTTTTTCTCCGTCTTATTTCGGATCCGGGAAGATTTTGTGGGAGCTGCCCTCGGAGCCAGAAATTATCAGGAATAAGGACAGCTCCGTTCGGGAAGGTTTAAAAGCTGGATATTCATGGAATATTTTTCATTCCCACCGTTCTGGGAATTAGAATTCCCATCCGCCTCTCTGAGGCGCTTTGCACTAAGGGAGAAATCAGCCGGAGACGGGAAGGAAATGGGATTAGAAATGGATCGGCTCCGGCTCCTGGGAGCTCCGGGAAAAGCAGCATCCCGACATTTCCGGGATAGAACGGCAGGAAGGAGAAATGATATCCATTTAAAAGGGGGAAAGAGGAGAGGGAGCATTAATTGGGTTGGAAAAAAATCCCTTGGTCACGCTTTCCATGGATTTATTTCAGAGGGACGGAGCACGGGATTATCCTGATCCAGAACAGGATAATATTCCCAAAAAACGCCGGTGACCGAGGGAGCAGAACTGGCACCAGTTTGGAGGGGGCTGCTTCTCCCTCCTATTCAGGAGATTCCAGATTTATTCCGGTGGGAATGGCCCACAGTTATCGGGAAATCTCGGCTTTTGGGGCTCTGGAATTGCAGCACCTTCAGGGGGCCGGCGGAGCCGTGGGGATGTGGAAAATACGGATCAACCACCTGGAAATCAGCTCCTGAGTCCGAGGACACAGATTTCCTCATGGAATTCCCAGAATTCCTCATGGAATGTCCAGAATTCCTCATGGAAAACAAGCTCAACCAGAGGCTGAGCCAGGTCCCTGCTGTGTCCATACTCCCAATTCCCACATTCCCATCCTTTGCTGGGACATTACGGGATCGAGTCTGCACATCCCCGTGGATGTCTGGAAAATATGGATCGACCACCTGGAAATAGGGTCCAGAGTCCAAAGACAGATTTGCTCACAGAATTCCCAGATTTCCTCATGGAATATCCAGAATTCCTTCACCTGCTCAGGTCCCTGCTGTGTCCATGCTCCCAATTCCCATATTCCCATCCTCTGCTGGGACATTATGGGATCGAGTCTGAACATCCCAGTGGATGTCTGGAAAATATGGATCGACCACCTGGAAATAGGGTCCAGAGTCCAAAGACAGATTTGCTCACAGAATTCCCAGAATTCCTCATGGAATGTCCAGAATTCCTCATGGAAAACAAGCTCAACCAGAGGCCGAGCCCGGTCCCTGCTCCCACATTCCCGCGCTCTCCGTGGCATTATGGAATCCCAGGATCATTTCTGTTGGATGATCCCATAGGATCATGGAGTCCAGCACCGCCATGGCCGCCACCCCAAATCCCACATCCACACCTTTAAATCCCGCCGGGATCAGGATTCCACCACTTCCACGGACAGCTGTGCCAGGCCCGGACATTCCTTTCGGGAAAAGCTTTTCCTCGTTATCCCATCTCCACCTGCCCTGGCACAACGTGGGGGTGTTCCCTGTTCCCTGGGAACAGAGCCTGACTGCTCCTACCTGGAAAAGCAGAAGGCGAAACACATCGGAACATCCACAAAATCCCAGAAATACGGAAAACCCCGGGAATATTCCGGGGAAAGCTTTGCCTGGGCTGCATTAAGCGCTTCGCGGGGCTCTGGTGATGCAAAGCAGCTGGAGCTCGGTCATTCCCATGAAAAACCAGCCGGAATGAGCCAAGCCTCACACGTGGGGCTGGGAATATCGGGAATGTGCTCCAGGGATCGCACCCTCCTCGGGTCACTGAGGGGTTTCCTCCGGATCCTCGGAATGCTGGAAGGGTCTGGCAGCTCCGGGCTGGGAATTCGCAATCCCGTGGAGCCGAGGCAGCTCCAAGGAAAGGGCAATTCCACGGTTAAAACTCCGGGAGTTACAAAACAAAGGGAAAGCAGCCGGGCCGCGGGGAAGCGCTTTCGTTCCGCTTGGGAAAGGGAGGATTTGTTGACAGCCCCGGGATCTCCTTCCAGCCAGGAACAACTCCGAGAATCCCACAAAACGTCTCGTTGCAGGAGATCCTTTATCCAGCGCTTCCCTGTCCTCGGGGGATGTCCCCGTGGGATGGAGACAACAGCTCATCCCACCCCCAGTCATCGCCAGCCTCTGGAAAACATCCCGGAGTTTATCCGGGACAGGCTGTGCCCTGCTCTCCTTCCTCGGAGCAGAGGGAATGGTTTGGGAGATCCCGATCTCTTTTTCCTTGGAATCCCAGAATGATTTAGGTGGGAAAAGCCCCCTAAGATCGAGTCCAGCTCTGCCAAGGCCACCCCTGTCCCCAAATGCCACATCCACGTGGATTTAAATCCCGCCAGGAATGGGCACTCCAGCACTGCCCTGGGCAGCTGGGCCAGGGCTGGACAACCAATTCCAGGAAGGAATATTCCCAAAATCCCACCTGAACCTTTCCCTGAGTCCCTGTTCCTTGGGAGCAGATCCCGATTCTCCCCAACTGCCCCCTCCTGTCAGGAGTTGTGGAGATCCAGAAAATCCCCCCGAGCCTCCTTTTCTCCAGGAAAATCCTTCATCCTCCTTTTTCTGGGAAGT
>VZTA01027634.1:12071-27197 GCA_013398855.1 Mohoua ochrocephala
AGGAAGGTAAACCGGGGGGGGGGGGGGGGGGTTTGGGATAATCCTGGCACTGCTGAGCTGCTGGAAACGTGGATCCATGGGAAGCCCATTTTCCTAATTAATCCCAGGACCAGCTCTGCTTTAATTCCTTTGATGAGGTTCTGGAGCTGAGCCCCCCCTGCCCCAGGATAACCAATCCCTCCCTTCCCAACATTCCAGCCCTACCATCCTCCCAGGAATCTCCCGACGTTTCACCCAGTTCCTTTCCCGGCGATCTGAGGTCATCCCAGCCAATCCCCGAGGGACTGAGGAAGGGTTTTTCCCTCTCCCTTTCATGTGTTGGGAATCGGGATCATGTGGCCCCTTGATCTCCTCCAGCCCAGACGTCTCCCTGTCCCCCCTCTCCCGTCTCCCGCTCTCCCTTCTCCCGGATCGTGGATCACGAGATCCCGGTGCTCCAGGGCCACCTCAGGACACGGCCTTGGCCTCAAGGATTCGATGGCAGCCGAAGAATCCCGGGATTCTCCGAGCCCGCACCGACGGGAAAGATTTCCCTGATGCGCCGGGTGGAAGGGAGGGATCGAGGTCCCGCCTCGGAATCCAGGTGGGAAAACCGAAGGATCTGAGATTTTCCAGCCTCCCTGTTCTCAGGGAGGTTTAAAGGTAACTTCTGGAGGGGTTTCCCCAACAATCCTTCCCTACCTCTGGTCCTAAAGCCATTTATGGGAAAGAATTCCAGGGATGGAATGTTTGGATGTTGAACCACGGCCCGAGGGAGGGAGGTTCGATCCAAAGGGAACCAGGGAATGCTCCTCCTGAATATTCCCAGGGTTCACAGATTTTCCATGGGAAATAGGGAGAGCCAGGAGACAATTTGGGATAAAACAAACCCAAACCCAGCTTCTCCTGCTCCGCCTGGATCAATATCCAGGAGAATCCAGGTGCAGGGAGAAAGGGAAAATGGGGATTTTAGGGATATTTGATCCAAAGGCAACTGGAAGCTGCCCCTCCAAACATTCCCCAGATCCACAGGCTTTTCCATGGGAAATAGGGAGAGCCAGGAGACAATTTGGGATAAAACAAACCCAAACCCAGCTTCTCCTGCTCCGCCTGGATCAATATCCAGGAGAATTCAGGTGCAGGGGGAGAGGGAAAATGGGGATTTTAGGGATATTTGATCCAAAGGCAACTGGAAGCTGCCCCTCCTGAATATTCCCATTTTCCATGGGAAATAGGGAGAACCAGGAGACAGTCTGGGATAAAACAAACCCAAGCCCAGCTTTTCCTGCTCCGCCTGGATCAATATCCAGGAGAATTCAGGTGCAGGGGGAGAGGGAAAATGGGGATTTTAGGGATATTTGATCCAAAGGAAAGTGGACGCTGCGCCTCCTGAATATTCCCCGGGTTCAAAGATTTTTCCATGGGAAATAAGGAGAGCCAGGAGACAATTTGGGATAAAACAAACCCAAACCCAGCTTCTCCTGCTCCGCCTGGATCAATATCCAGGAGCACTCCGACGCAGCGGGAGAGGGAAAATGGGAATTTTCGAGCGGCTGCGGAAGCCACGGCGCTGCCGGGCCCGGTTCCTGCCCTAATGATCCCTCAAATCCATTAACTGGGATTCCCTTTCCGCTTCCCTCCCATCCCGGCTCATTTGCAGAGCAGACAATGAGGGAGCAGAAAGCTTCCCTGGCCCGGCTCCATCCAGCCCAGGGACACGGAGCTCTCCCGAGGGAATTCCAGCCTCGTCCTTGTTTTTCCCTCCGATTCCCTCCGTGTCTCTGCTGCTGTCACAGCCCTCGGATGGACCAGGCCTGGCATTCCCGAGTGGCACATCCACGTGGATGTTCGATCCCCCCGGGAATTGGGGCTCCACCCTGTGCCAGGGCTGGATAAGCCTTTCCATGAGGAATATTCCCGATATCCCACCTGAACCTCCCCTGGCACAACTTGAGGCTTTTCCTCTTCTTCCGTCGCTGATTTCTTGGGAGAAGGGACAAACCCTGACCTGGCTCCAGCCGATTTTAGGGAATTGTAGGAAGTGAGGAGGATTTGGCACTTGGATCTCAGAGTGTCCCTGAATTCCACACCTCGGGATCCACCGAGGATCCTTCCCAACTGGGAATCATTCCTGCCCTGAACCGAGCCACTCCATTCCCACAAATTTCCACACAAAACCCCTCTGGCCTGGGAGGAACTCCTGGCTCAGGGCCCCGGAATTGGCTGGGAAGTTGTTCTGGGGAGAATTCCCTCCGATTTCAGGGAGAACCTGGATGCTTCCAAAGGCAAACCGAAAGAAGGAAGTCGGAGAAAGGAGGGAAGAGCCAAAAAAAAAAAGGGATGGAGCTGTTCAAAGTCACCCCAGGGCCCGGAATAACGAGCAGGGGTGGAGCCATCCAAAGGTACATCCAGCCCAAGGTGCTTCCATGGACCTCAAAGAAAAGCAGGAACGAGCAGCAGGAAGCGCAAAATCCCACAGGATGAGAGCTCTGGAAAGCCAAAGGAAAACCTCAATGATTTATAAAAGTTGGATAAAATGAGCTGGAATATTCTCATCCTGTGGGGTCAACTCCTGGCGTTCCCACGCCATGATCCACAAGCGATCCCAAATTTCCCTCCAGACCCAGAGAAATCACCGGGATTTGGAACTGAAGGCCGGAGCTTTCAGATCCTGGTGGTCTGAAGGGAATTTTGGGGGTGAACTGTTGAATGGATGGTGGATCCCAACCTTTATCCATCTTTTTTTTGGGGGAGAGGTGTGGACCTCGTCTCACAACCGGTGCCTGTTAATGACGGATTTGGGAATTTTTATCCATCTTTCCCAAATCTCTCTGCGTCCAGTGGAGCCAAACCCAGGGAGGCACGGCCTGAGCCGGGTTTTATCGGCACTTCCCGGTGTTTCTGAGGATATTCCTGAAGTTCGGGCTGGGATCGTGCCAACCACCCTCCAGCATTCCATGAAATTCCATGAAAACGCAAGGAGACCACAGGGATGTGCCACGATTTTCCCAGAAATCCCTGCCCAAGTGGGCGTTTCCCTTCCGCTTTTTAAATTTCATTCACAACCCAGATAAATCCCTGGATTCTGGACGGGGTTTTTTCCCACCGAAAGCATTTTGGGGACGTTTGACCTCACGGAATCACCAAGGTTGGAAAAGAAGCCGCTAAATTTGGAGCCCGACATTGGGGAGAGAAAGGAAGGAGAGAATTCCCAGCCTTGCTGCAGTCTCGGAGGGATTTTTATTGGTGCAAAAAATGGAATTAATGGACTTTGGGAGTGGGAATTGGAACCGTCCGGAAATCTTGGAGCGAATTCCACCAAATCCGGAGCTGTCCCAGCTCGGTCAACAGAGAGAGAGACAGACCCGGCTTGTGAGGGGGCTGCTCCCCAACCACAGACGGGAAAATCCCGACTCCCGCTTTTCCAGAGGCTGTTGGGAGCGAGGCGCCGAGTGCTACCTGATGCTTCCCGCTGGTCCCGAGCCAGCTCTGCCTTCCCTGGGAAGCTTTCCTGGATGCCTCTGGATGACTCCGGGAAGGCCAAGGAATGAATGGAGCCTTCAGTGGCTCCGTGGAAAGAATCGGATCCCTCCTCAGGAGATCCGTGGATGAGCTCCCACCGCAGAGCCCAGGAGACACCAGGGCATCCCAAGGAATCTCCTTCCCGGGGGATGAACCTGGAGTGGGGCACGGGAGAGTCTCTGTCCCGAAAAAATTCCGGCCAAGAGGAACCGGGAGCGCCTGGAGGAGAAAGCGGCTTCCTAATTATCCTAATTGTCCTAATTATCCCAATTAATTGTCCTAATTATCCCTCTGGGAGATGCTCACACAGCTCCTTGGAATATCTGAGCTCACTTAGTCCAGGGAGGTCTCTGCAATCCCTAAAGAGCTCCAAGAGACAACAGGGAATAGATGGGATTTGGGAAGGAATTCCCAGCTGGGAGGGTGGGAAGGGGCTGAGATGGAATTCCCAGAGCAGCTGTGGCTGCCCCTGGATCCCTGGAAGTGTCCAAGGCCAGGTTGGACATTGGGGCTTGGAGCAGCCTGGGACAGTGGGAGGTGTCTCTGCCCTTGGGAATGGGATGAGCTTCAAGGTCCTTCGATCCCAAACCATTCCAGGATTCTCCAATTCCTTTCTCCTGGGAATGTTCCCTTTTAGTCCCATCCAGGACCCACTTCTGGAATCTTTTTAAATTTAATTCCGGCCCAAACTGCAGCTCTTGCTCTTTCCAAAGGTTCATTCCCCAAATCTGACCAGGAAAACTCCAACATCCAAAATCCCCCGCACTGGGAACACCGCAAACGCGACAAAACCCGAACCACGCCCAAAACACCGAACGAATCCAGCTCATTCCCTGCCGAGGCATTCCGGGAGAATCCCAATTCCTGTACTCACAAATCCCCCCGGGAATTAAAATGTGGATTTTTGGGATCTTTTTAATTTGCCCTGGCACTTCCCTCTACCCCACAGTGACCAACTGGATAAGGTGGAAAAAAAAAACCAGGAAAAGAGCTTTTAATTCCAGGAATTCCCCCCAAAATCTTTGGATGTCTCCTCCTTCCAGAGGGGGGATTGCTGAGGGATCCACAGGAAGGACATAACGGGAATTTCTTACTCCTTTTCCCCTCTGAGGAACTGGGGAATGTCGGGATCGTGGATTCTCATTCCTTTCTCTGCTGCGTTTTAGGAGTGGTTTTCCTCGGAGTCATTGATGGAGGGATACCAAATTCCCAACTAAAATTGACCTGCCCCGGCAGCAGGGAGAAGCTGGAGATGAATTCCAGAGTGCCAGAACAAGGGGACAAAGAGGAAAAGAAATCAAGGGAAAGGCTCAGCAGGCAGGTTAATCTGGGTTGGAAGGGACATTCCAAGGCCACCTTATCCAATCTCTCTGGAATGAGCAGGGAAATCTTCAACCACAGGACTTCAGCAGCCCTCGAAGGGGCAGAGATTCCCAAAATCCTGCAAATCGCAGTTCATTGATCATTTGTCCTCTTCCAGGCGGGAATTCCCGATATCTGCTGGAATTACAGGAGGGTTGGGAGAATGGGGAATTCACCTCCGTGGGAGCAGGAATAGGAAAACTGGGAAGGACATGGGAATGTCCCTGCTCCGGCCTCTCCTCAGCCATGCAGGGGGTGACAGCTGGGTCACCCTGAGGGCTTTGTTGTCCTTATCAGGGCCCTTATCAGAGCCCTTATCAGAGCCCGTATCAGCGTGGCCGTGCTGAGTCAGGGGAGCCAGCAGCGCCTGCATGATCCCACGCGGAGATTCTCCCTGGGATCCCGTCCCCTGGCACAGCCCCAGCTCCTCCCCTGCATCCCAAACAAGGGAATTCTGCCGCTTTTCCATCACCTGGGCTCCGTCCCCTCCCCTTTTCCAGCAGCCTGACTCAGCTCCGGCTGGCGGCACGGAAATTTGGGAATACGCAGCGCGGCGCTCTGATTTCCTGCTGCCAGACCTCCAAAATCCATGGGGAAAGTGCCTAAAATTCAATTCCTCGATCACACTGAGGCAAAATCAGGAGAAATTTGGGGAGCGGAGAAGAAAAAAATCATTTCCTGAACAATCTGCTTTAAATCCTGAGCTTAAACCTGCCCAAAGCTCGGAGATGGTTCGGCCGCCCCTAAAAACGGCCCCAAATCCACACTGGGATCCAGCCCTGTCCTGGGGTTTGGAAAATCCAGCGTGCCCATCCTCCTTCGCACCGGCACCGGGGCCAGGAGCAGGAGCAGGAGGAGCATTCCCGCCTCGCTGAGCCCCCAAACTGCTCTGCTGAAACCATCCCAAGGTTTTCACTGCCCAGGGCAGGGAGGCACCGATGGAAATGCTGGAATCACCGGGGGTTGGAGGTGCGGCTGGAAAACCAGGATCTCTCCACCCAGAAAATCCTCTCCTTTCCCAACAAACTTGGATCTCTCCATTGGGAGAATCCTCTCCCTTCCTGAACAACCCAGAGCTCTCCATTGGGAGAATCCTCTCACTTCCCACCCAACTCTCTCCCATTTGGAGAATCCCTTCCCACCAAATTCTCTCCATTTGGAGAATCCTCTCCTTTCCCAACAAACTTGGATCTCTCCATTTGGAGGATCCTCTCCTTTCCCATCTGACCCTGAACTCTACATTTGGAGAATCCTTTCCCATCCCATCCAACTCTTTCCCATTTGGAGAATCCCTTCCCACCAAACTCTCTCCATTTGAGGAATTCTCTCTGTTCCCACCCAACCCGGATCTCTCCATTTGGAGAATCCTCTCCCTTCCCATTGCTCCGGAATGATTCCGAGCCATGCAGGGACACCCTTGATCTCCCTCGGATGCACAAACACATCCCAGTTTTGGACCCAATTCCACAGGTTTGGAATGGAAAAATTGCCGAGGAAAAAACACCTCGAGGCCCAGCCAGGTCCCGGCCCTATCCTGCCTTATCCCAGTCCGGGGATTATCCTGGATAAACAGTCCTGAGAAATCAGCATGAGGGATAATCAGCCACGTCTGTGTTATCCTGGAATGGTTTGGGCTGGAAAGGACCTTAAAATGGGAATCATTTTATGGGATCATCCCATTCCCACCCCCTGCCATGGGCAGGGACACCTCCCACTGTCCCAGGGTGATCCAAGCCTGTCCAGCCTGGCCTTGGACACTGCCAGGGATCCAGGGGCAGCCACAATTCCTCTGGGAATTCCATCCCAGCCCCTCCCCACCCTCCCAGCCAGGAATTCCTTCCCCATATCCCACCTATCCCTCACCTTTTCCAGTATAAAAGCCATTCCCTATCCATATATAACCACCCTGGAAGTCCCACCTCCATCAGCTCCCTCCCACTTTTATTTTCGGGATCCTTTTCCCGTATTTCTATCAAGCGGAGTCAAGTCGCAGCCCACAAAATAAAAGCTCCTTGTAATGGGTATTGATCCGAGTCTCAGAATAAACCCGGGACAAGGAGGTCGCGTCCTTGCCCAAAGCCACTTCTGCTCGGATTCCGCGGTGTCCGAGAGAAGATGGGGATCGGGATGCAGGGACGGAGAAGGAAGTCAAGGTGACATTGAGGCGAGCCGGGGGTTCAGGCAGTAAAAGCGGGAAAGAAAGTGGAAATCAATCCTGGGTTTTCAGGGAATTTTGGAATTCGCTTTGTGCCTTTGGAAAATAAAAGGCACCCGAAGAGTGGGATGAGCTTTAAGGTCCCTTCCAAGCCAATCCATCCCGGAATTCCAGGATTCTATGGAAGCAAATCAAGGCCTTGGCTCTTTGATAGGCATTGCCTAAGGTGTTTTAATTAAGAAAATCCATTAATTAATTGATGATTCCATGGGTTCCTACTCCTGAGCATTCCCTGGAGCCCCAGGCCCCGCTGTATCCCTAAATCAAGTGTGTTCCAGACCATTCCCAGGTTGTGGGGTTGTGGAAAATGAAGTGACGTGGGCTGGGTGGGAGCGAAGCTGAGGGTGAGCCAGAGCCAGCTTTTCCTTGAGGGAAATTCCATGGGCCCACAGGGATCAGCCAGGATTCGGCTCCACGTCCATTCCCAAAATGTGGATTCTTTGTCCCCAGAATTGTGACAAAAGGACCAAAGCCAGGGAAGGAAACGACGGCGCGGGGTCTGATCCCGATGGGAGACGGAGCACGGGAATGGTGAAGGGAATGGGAACAAAACCAGGCTCAAAGGGAGTTCCCAGATCCAGCAATCCCGGCCTTTCCAGGCAGAGCAGAGCCAGAGCAATTCCAGCGATTTTCCTCTAAGGAATATCCCGCTCCAGGTCTGCTCCCAGCCCCATTCCCACCTTTAGTGCAGGGATGGGCCCGGGGATCTCCTGGGATGCCACAATCCCCAGAGTCCCCACAGCCACGTGGATAAATCCCGGCAATGAAGCGATTCAATCATGGAATTACGGGATAATCTGGGTTGGAAGGGACATTCCAAGGCCACCTTATCCAATCTCTCTGGAATGAGCAGGGAAATCTTCAACCACGGGACTTTAGCGGCCCTCAAAGCGGCAGAGATTCCCAAAATCCCGCAAATCTCAGTGGATTGATCATTTGTCCTCTTCTAGGTGGGAATTCCCGATATCTGCTGGAATTCCTTAAGAAGTGCTCATCCCTAAATCCATGAAAAGCATGAGCTGAGTTTTGGGTCTTTGGTTAAAACCCAGGAAAGAAATGAAATTCAAAAACCCCTAAAAAACCCCAAATCCCATGTGGCTCCCAAGGCAAAATTCAGGGAAGGGAAGAGGAGGTTTCCTAAGGACACCCAAACATCCAACCCCGCCTTTCCCGATCCAGCTGGGGCTCCCTCTCCAGAGGAACCCCCGGGAATTCTCGGAGGGACAGGAGGGAGGCTGGAGCCGAGATAACATCGGGAGCCCGGAGCAGCGCCGGGGCTGGAAAACCAGATAAGGAGCCTGGGCTGCTGAGCCAGCAATTCCTGACCCCTTCCCTGCCCCAGCCACGGATCCCAGAACCTTGTTCCAGAGGCCAGGATTCCTTTGGATGAGTTTTCCTGACGGAAGGTTGAACCCTCGGATTCGTGGCAGGATCCCATCAATCCAGAATATTGATGGAAATTGAATTTCTGGGATCGAATCCCTCCGAAGGGAAAGGAAAACCCGAAAACACGGAGCCCCTCTAATCCCTGGGAAAAGCCAGCCCAGCCTCGCTGGGAATAAAGGGATTCACGCCAAGCCGGGGCCATTCCCAGTCTGGGAATTTTCTTCCCCAGGCCCGAGATCACGGATTTGATAAAGCCTAAACTTTAAGCCGGGCTGAGCCTGTCGAGTTCTTCCTTTCGGTCCTTAAGGAGCAGCTTTTCCTTGATTTTTTTAAAATTTTACCTGGAATTGTTCCCGATTTCCCTTCCAGCAGGAGCAGAGCAGAAGGACAAACCCCTCTCGGCCTGCCCTTTTCCAGGGAAACGGCCCTTCCCAAAGAATGGGGGATCCCTGCTGGCTTCTCCCTTTGATCCAGAGGGGGTTTGGGGGGATCAGGGCTCCGAACAATCCCGGTGACATCCGTGGGCTCGGAGAGCCCAGCTTTATCCCGGTGTGGGATGAGGACGGAGCATGAGCTCAGCTCAGCCAGGAGGGTTTAAGTTCCCTGGTCGAGCTTTGCTATTCCCTCCTCCCGGTTTTTTAGGCACGAGGAAATCCAGGGATTTCCGGGTTTAGCCGGCGCCAAAGCTCTGCCACGGACTCCATGGAAAAGGATCATAAAATTCCAGAATTCCAGAATTATTTGGGTTGGAGGGAGATTAAATCCCACCCTGCCATGGCCAGGGGGACATCTCCCACTATCCCAGGTTGCTCCAAGCCCCATCCCATGGCCTTGGGCATTCCCAGCCCTGTATCCCTGAATCCCAGGACAGGTTTCCCCCTCACCCCACAGCCATAAAATCTGGGATTTCAGGGTGACCAAAGGGGCCTTTGTGTCCCAAATCCCTCTGCGAACGGGGCCTGATTCCAGCAGGATTGGATCGAGGGAATTTTCCAAAGGATGGGAATCCTCCAGCCGGACAACCCCTTCCAGCACCCCCGGGAAGAGGCTCTGGGATGATCCCTCCCGGTGGGACAAGGGGTGGCCCCGGTGGCTCCAGCTGTCCCTGCCCGGGGAATCCCTGCAGGCACAGCCACGCTCCAGCCGGGATAATCCCGCTGATCCCAAAAAACCGCTCCGGGCTATTTCTGGGAGAGCACAAACCAAACAACAACTGCGGCACCCGGGGCCACCCCCGGCTCTCGTCTCCTGCGGCCCCGAGCCCTCTGCGTGCTCCGCTCTGCTCCCGCTTTTCCTCTTCCCGAGGAAAAAGCTCTTCCCAAACTCCCACAAATCCCGCGCGGATTTGCCGGAATTTTCTCAGCTGAGCTGCCAGGCCAGGATTTCCCCTTCCATGGGGTTTTTCGGCTTTCCCTTCGCCCCCGGAGAGGTTCAGATCCAGGGATATCGGCTGATCCCGGGTACAGGCACAGCGGGAATATCCCGCGGAAAGCCGGGAGCAGGGATGGGCTCCTTCCCAAGGGTGCACCCAGGGAAGGGCCTTTCCCGATGGTTCCCTGCGCTTGGGGCCTGTTTGGGTTTCATGAAGTTGGGATTTGTGGGATTTCTATATGGGACTAGTTATTATTGCTATTTTTATTATTATTTTTATTATTTTTACTATTTTTATTTTTACTTTTCATTTTCATTTTTGTTTTTATTATTTTTTCTTTTTCTTTTCTTTTTATTATTTTTATTTATTTTTTCCTTCATCTTTATTTGATTTATTATTTTTAATTTTTTAAAATTTATTTTTATTTTTATNATTTATTTATTTATTTTTCTTATTTTTCTCTTTTTTTTACTTTATTTATTTATTTATTTATTTATTTTTCTTACTTTTCTATTTATTTTTCCATTTTTATTTTTGCTTCCTTTTTATTTTGATTATTTTGATTCTTTTGATTATTTTTACCTCCACAATCGTTCCTTTTACTCTTTTCATTCTTTCCATTTTTATCTTTATTCCTTTTAATTCTGGGTTTTATTCCGAGGACGAACGTCACCATTCCTTCCCTCCATCCAGCTCCAAACCCTTCCCTTCTCCCGACCCACGGAGATCCGTGGGATCGACCCGAGCCACGAGGAAACGCATCCGAGAGGAAAACCCCATCCAGCACCTCCCTGATCCCAACCTTCCCCCACAGCCCAGAATTCCAGAGTGGTTCCCCTCGGGAAGGACCTTCAGGATCGTCCCATTCCAATCCCGACCCCTTCCACTATCCCAGGGTGCTCCAAGCCCTGCCCAAGCCAACCTCGGACACTTCCAAGGATCCAGGGCTGGATGCAGCTCCCTGGGGAACTTTCTCCAGGTCCTCTCGTGCCAGAAGGGATTCCCAATCCCCGAGGATCGGGATTGGAGTTTTCGGGAGCGTCGCAAAAGCAGAGGGAAGTTCGGCAGCACCCAAACAACCCGAGCGGAGCCAGGGCTGGAATTCCGGCCGAGAAAAAAGTGGGAACGGTCGTGGAATGGTCGTCCCTTTTCCCACCCGTTCCCTTCCCGCGTGGATCTGCTCCCCTGCTCTCTGAGCCGCTTCCCAAAATTGGGATATTCTGGTCCCAAGCCCTGCAGGAGGCTGCTGTGTTGTTATTATTATTAATAATAATTAATTAATTGATTGATTGATTGATTAATTAGTCCGAATTTCTCCTCCAGGGACAGCCGGGCTGGGATTTTCCAGGCTAAGCAAAAGGAAGAAACAAAGAGGGAATAAAAAAGGGTTGGAGGAGCAAACTTCAGGGATTTTCGCTCCATGAATCCCAGGATTAGGTTAGGAAGATCCTTAAAATCCCGAAATCCAACCATTTGTGACCCGGGGGAGCTTTTCCCTGTGCCAGCACCTCCCAAATAAAAACCATTCCCGCATTTTCCCTTCTCCCAAGTGTCAGATCCCACTTTTAAAGCTCCTTTTGCCACAAATTCCCCTCAAACCCATCCTTGCGCCTTAGGCCGGCCTTAATTCCGTAAACCTGGGACTAAAGAGCAGAATTATCCCGAATTTCCACCCTCGCCCCGCCGGATTCCGGGCACAGAGCGCTCAATCCACTGGAATTCCACCCATTGTTCAGGCAGGTGCTACTGGGCTATTCCAGGGAATTTCTGTTCCAGGGAAATGTTGGGAAGATTTCTCAGGATCGTCAGCAGAGCTGGAGCAAAGCCGAGCCTTTTCCAAGTCTTTCCCCCACACCTCGAATGTCCCTAAAACCCCAGGATTGGGAAGCTGATCCCGCATGGATTCGGGCCACGGGGAGCAGGGGGGGGAGCCCTGATTTTCCACACTTTTCTCTCCTTCCCAGAGATTTTTCCAGGTGGGAATGCAGGGACACCCGGCCCGGCTGCTGCAGAGGAGGGATCCAGCTCCCAATCCCTCCTAATCCCGGGATATCTCAGGGATGGGAACCGATTCCCCATCCCCGCTCCACCGATTCCCCATCCCCGCTCCATCCCTGCTCCCTCCAAAAGCACCTTTGGCGCGATCCTTGTGGGAATGACGGGAATAACGGGATAACGGAATAACGGGAATGACGGGAATAACGGGAACGACAGGACCAGGTTCGGGACTCTCCGCGCTCTGCCCCATCCCAGCATCACCGCAGAGATCCCAGGAATCAGGGCCCGCATTCCCAAGGCTCCCGGCTCAGCCGGGAATTGTACCCTGGAGCCGCCTCCGGCTCCGCGATCCTCCTGACTCCAAGCCCAGAGCTGAGCCAGGCTCTGTTCCCTCAGGGTGGGGGAAAAGCTCGGAACCACTTAAGCTCAGCCCAGAGCCTGAATTAAATCCCTGCGTCCCCATCCTGCTGCCGTTCCCAGGGATTTCTCCTCGTTGCTCCCGGGAATTTGTTGGCAGCGAATCCCTGAGGGGCACCGGGCAAGGATCGGGGATCCTCGCGGCCCTTTCATGAATAACAACAAATTCTACAATAAATAAAAATCATCTACAATAACAATAACAAATTTAATAATAAATAATGACATCCTTGATCCTAAATCCACCAAAACCTCTCCCTGCCGGCCGCCCTCGATCCCATTCCCGCATTCCCGAGTCCGTAAAAATGGGATGATTGGGAAAAGAAGCAACAGCTCCTGATAAAAGCCAGGCTCAAGGCAGTTCTTGGACAGGGGGTGACAAGGGGTGACCAAGGAGGGACACTCGGGATCCCTGCAGCTCCCGGGTGGTCGGGATGGATTTGGGAAGCCTCTGGAAATTCCTTCTGCTGTCAAGAGCGCTTGGAAAAGCAAGGGAAGTGTCTGAAATGGGAATTTAAGCCTGGCCTAACTAAACCGAGCAGGGTTTGGAGCAGCAGGACCTGAAATCAGCAAAAACCCCGAGTTGGGAAGGACCCACGGGATCAGCAAATCCCGGCCCAGGAGGGGCTGCTGGAAAACTCCTGTGCTTTCCCAGCAGATTTCCCGGATTTCTCAGCCCCTCTGGAATTCTGGAAGAGCCGTTCCCGATTTTCACCCGGGTCCAGCTCGCCCTGAGCCGGCACAGGGAATGTGGGAGCACCTCCCGGCTCATCCCTTGGGATGCAAAGGATCCCTTGGGATGGGGTATCGAGGATAAATCCCACTGGGAATTAGAGGCAGCTGACACTGGGTGCACTGGGAGAGGGGAGCGAGCCGGGAATGGGAATGGGAATGGGAATGGGAATGGGAACGGGAAAGGGAACGGGAATGGGAACGGGAACGGGAATGGGAATGGGAACAGGAATGGGAATGGGAACGGGAATGGGAACGGGAATGGGAATGGGAATGAGAATGGGAACAGGAATGGGAACGGGAACGGGAATGGGAACGGGAATGGGAATGGGAATGGGAATGGGAATGGGAATGGGAGACGCAGCCTTGCCCGGGCTTTTCTGCATCCTGAAATTCCCTGAGCTCCAGCCCGGCTGGGTCCCAATCCTGATTTTCCCAGTCCCAGAGCAGCGGGAATTGCAGGAATTCTGGAGCAGGTGCTGCAGGACCTGGACATGGCCCCCAAAGCCAGGAGACACTGATCCAGCCCTGGAATCCGGGAAAAGCCTCGTCCATCCCTGAAATCCCAACAGATCTCCACGTGGTTCTCCCAAATTCCCCAATTTGCTTTGGGTCTGGGAAGGTTTCTCCGCACATTTCACAGGGATGGACCGGACTGGGATTGTTTTCCTGCTCATTTATCCAGGAGATGTTTCCCGCTGGAAAAGTTGGAAAATCCCCACACACCAGCCCCGGAAAAGATTCCGAACTGGCCCTACCAAATCCAGGGATAAGGCCCAGGCTGGTGGATCCTGGAGGGTCAGGAAGGACCTGACTGGAGCCAGGATGAGCCCAATCCCGACCCCAGTCCCGATCCCGATCCCATCTCTGTCCCTCCTGGAGAGCAGATCCCACTTTCCACAGGGGTCCTGCTCCCTCCTGGGCCGGAAAACGCCGGGAAATGGGAGCAGGAGCGAGGATTCCAGGGACGGGGAAAACCAGGAGAGCTCCTGTCACAGCAGAACTCCAGCACTGGCTCCGTATCCAGAGCCCGATTCCAGAGGAAATGTCCCTTCCCTGCTTCCTGAGGGCTTTGGAGCTGCAGATCTGAAACCGTTCCCAGGACGGAGGCGGTTTGCAGGGATTTATCCCGGTTTTTCCAGCCTTGGAAAGCCCGGTGTGTGCAGGAAGGGGTGGGAAGTGCCGAGGAGCAAAGGGCTCCTACAACTTCCCTGCTCTTCCCGGTTCAATTCCAGAGGGAAAGGCTCCGTCTCACCGGGATTGGGGAGATTTTCAGGATGAGGAGATGAATCGGGACAGGGATTGTCTTGGAGGGGGCGGAGAAGGAGGAAAGGGAAAGAGGGAAGGAGGAAGGAAGAGGGAGAAGGGGAAGGGAAGAAGGGGAAAGGAGGAAGGAGAAGAGGAAGGGAAGGGAAAGGAAAGGGGGAAAGGGAAGGGAAAGAGGAAGGGAAAGGGAAGAGGAAAAAGCGAAGGGAAAGGAAAAGGAGGAAACGGAAAGGCGGAAAAAAATGAAAGGGAAAGGAAGAGGGGAAAAGAGGGAAGAAAAAGAGAAATTTAAAAAGAATTAAAAGCAGAATAAAAATGTTAAAAGGAGGAGAAAAAAGGGGAAGAAAAGAGGGAAAAAGAAGGAAAGTTGTCCTTTCTCCAGAGGCCAATCCTTAAATTCTCCCCAGACGCCGTCCCAGACCCCTCTGTCAAACCTCACGCGCTCCCGTCCGGAGCTTTCCCAGCGATCCCAACTCTTGGGAAGCACAGACATTTTCACTCCAGCGGCTGCAAACCCCCGGGAACCCTCCTGCCTTTCCCAACAAAACCTGCCTTCCAGCGGCTTTCCCCAAAAAAAACCACCCCCGAACAGCTTCTTAATCCTTCATCCACTCCATGATCCCTCCTGGCGGGCCGGGGGGGAAAAACCGGGAAAAGCACGGGGATGAGGGGAGGAGGAAAAAACAAGGATCCGAGCGGGACTCACCAGCGCGTAGACGGAGCTGAGCACGGAGCAGCAGAGGATCAATCCCAGGCTGTGATACACCAGATATGATCCCATAGCCAAGGGGCTGCTTCCAGCATCCAGCCTCGCGCCGGGAAGCAGGAGGAGGGCGAGCTCGGAATTCCAGCGGCGCTGATTTCTCCTTGTCCTTTC
>VZTA01027635.1:184-161754 GCA_013398855.1 Mohoua ochrocephala
AGCGCCTGAGCATCCTGGCGCAGCCTCGGGGACCGGGGAGCTCCCAGCGCGGTGTAGGGGTGGGGGAAACCCGCATCGGTGCCGTTTTACCAACTTAACGGGGCCACATGTCTCCGATTTTGCAAACTTGACTCGAGCTGAGCTGAATCTTATTTTGCCTGAAACAAGGATGCTGTGGGTTTGATCCGTCTGGGGTTACACTGTGCCTGATAAGAATAACACAGCCTT
Source organism: Mohoua ochrocephala (assembly GCA_013398855.1). Taxonomy (NCBI): domain Eukaryota; kingdom Metazoa; phylum Chordata; class Aves; order Passeriformes; family Acanthizidae; genus Mohoua; species Mohoua ochrocephala. The sequence goes on from VZTA01027635.1 coordinate 413, forward strand.
TGCAGGACGGGGTGGTCTCTCCTTGTGTGGGAACGGAGCTGGGGGAGGGAGGAGGGTTCCTAGGATACAAATGATATGGGTGAATAACCCTAAGGGAAATGCAGACTCAGCCTGATTTCATTCGATCTCTCCATGCCTTCTTCCTCACTGTCTACTGCAAAGGCTTGAGGAAACTGTAATGCTGAGCCAAAGGTGCTGGCGGAAATGTATGGGGAAACCTAAAAGGTTAAGTTTGATTATAGTAGGATTTGGGGAACATTTTGAATGACATAGCTTAATTTCAGTGTAAGTGGAATAAAAGAGTCATAAACTATCCATTAAAAAAACCCAAACCAAACCAGAAAACAGTACTTAGAAACTAGTTGAGTCTTCAAGATGCTCTACTGAGTTCTTCTCCCTCCCCACCATCTAAATGTTCTCTCAGTGCTTCCTAAATGAAGTCTAATGTCTGTTTAGTTTGAAGTAACCTGTAACGATTTTCTAGCGTGCAGCTGACAAAGGGAAGAATAGATTGGCAGATTCATTTGTCTTTCAGATGACAGGGTATCACGTTTTGTTTTCTGCCAAGTTGCAAGGTTGGTGCAATGCAATACTGAAATGAAATAACTTGTAACATAGGGAGAATCTGTGCTGGAGGGATTTGGTTAGAAGACAGAAGACCAGGTAGTAAAGCAATGATTTGTGATGCCAGAAATCTTTTATGTTCTTTCCATGCACCAGAATGCTGAGGCTGTCAGAGGAAAAAAAGGCTTCAGGGATAAACTGTGATTTAATGCATGTTGTATTGACACTATTGAAGCTGCAGCCACTTCTTGCAGCACAGTACAACGCGTAAAAGAAATGTCTGTATGTAAAGTAACTGAGTGCTGTATGCAGTGCCTGCCCATCATCTTTATGGCTTCACTTAGCACAGCACTGCGGTATCTGCAGCTTGGTTAGTGAAATTGTTCATGCCCGGGAGCTATTGCATGTAAAGCTTCTAATTATACTGATTTTTGGCATTTTTAAAACCATTAGCTCGTAATTGGGTAATGCTGGTTGAGCTGACAAGTTTTCCTTTATGATACTGTCACCCTGCAAGCTTTCAGTCTGAATGTTCAGTTCATTCCCATGGGGACAGCAGTTGGTGTTCAACAGAGCTCTGTGCCTGCAAAGTCTCCCCAAAGCTTCAGTCAGCTGTGGAGAGGCCCCAAGAGGTCTGTTCTGTCCAGAGGCATTTTTAGCTGATGCATTTGTGGTGTAAAGGGGATTTATCCTGGTCCACAAGGAGTGACCAGGGTTTCTGTCAAATGCAACTGTCACCAGGAGCTGCAAGAGGATGCTGCAGCCTTGGATGTCAGCTCAAGTTAAAGCAGCCTCTGGGAGGCCGGTTCTGTGCAGGGAGACCAGAATGCTGCCTCAGCTATAAGAGACCTGATCCCTCATGAACATGTCAGGGTTTAGGATATGTTTTGCTTTCTAACTGTGTCACTGGTGGTTGGGGTTATATGGGACTTGACTGGTGTCTCATCTTGTGCCCTTTTCTGCCAAATGCTCCTTTTGTTGGTTGAGTTGATGTGACCTGCCATGGCAAACTTCTCCCACTTTCATGGAAATGCTGTTGAAATTTTTTAAGCCCCTTCTGGACATCATAGCTGCTGTTGCAATTAAGTCTAGATTTCTTTTCTTTTTTCCTTTTAAAGTTACAGATCTGGTCAAATATTTTAAAATTTCCAGTTACTTATTCTTCTAAGCTGTTCCAGGGGATTAACTCCTTTTTGCTGTCCTCTACTATGATTTCAGTAATTCTCTCTATAAATGCACAAAGCAACCATCCCCTTCTTAAAAAAATCTTAAGAATATACTTTTTACTTTAAAACAATAATATTAAAAGATCCCATTGTGTCAGTTTTCTGTACCTGAATTGGTTCTGCCTTTTGACGATGTGTCAGATGGGATTTCACAAGTATTTGACTTCAAAGAGTACACCATTTATGGTTTTAGAAACTTCTCCCTGTGGCTGTTTTAGGCTGTAGGTATTGTGAAGAAGCAAATTGGCTTTTTTTTAATATTTAAGAAAGCTGTGCTGCCTCCCAGTAAATGATAATGGAAGATGTGAAAGGAATAAAAAACAATGCACGCAAACAATGCTACTTTCGATTAGGAGAATGAGAACAGTCATGACCTTAATTTGGTATGAAGCAACATGACCTTTTTGGGGAGTTTGCAGCTGTTCATTTTTTTTTTTTTATTTTCCTTAAGTGAACTGGTTGTTGATATTTTCCATATGCAGCTTTAGTGAAATCTTTGTCTATCCATAGATGACCTCGGTTCTTACATAATTACTCAGCTTCTGTATGGGCCTTGTCACGTTTCTGTTAAACAGCCTGGCTGGTTGGAAGCAGGGATGGGTGAAGCTCCGGGTTGCATCAGGCTTGTGTTTCTGCAGTGGTGAGAGAGGTGCCAGGAGGACTTGGAGTCTGTTTCGGGGATGAGCTCTGAAGTCCATCAGCCGTGGCTGTAAATGGTACACTTGCTGCGCAGATGTTCCACTGCAGAGCGTGCAGCTGTTTGGTGCTGTAAGGTCACAGATGTTGGTGTTGTGCTGAGGGAGTGCTGCTGCCAAGGCTGAGCCCCGGTGATCTGAAAGGCCTGTGACAGGTCTGCAGGCTTCATCTTCCTCACCGTGGCTGGTGTCCTGGCTCCTGGGTCATTGCATCGAATCTGCCTTTTCTCAGTGACCAGGCACATTTTTGATATTGAAAGAACATTCCATAGCTCTCATTATTCAAAATGTGTCAGCTCTGGCCCATGTGCTGTGCTATTGAGAATCATAGTGATATGCATTTAAAATAAACAAATGCAAGTTTAAAATTTTGCCATAACTGCTGTTAAAACAGTGACTTTGCAGTGTTTTAAAATTAGGATGGCAGTGGTGATCTGTGTCAGTAATCATTATTAAAACAGGAAATTCCTTCAAAGGCTGTCTCAGAGGGATTTGAGAAACGTTTTCATGTTAATGAAGAGGAAAATGCAGTCAGTTCTAAGAAGTAAGCAAATAAATAAACGAAACTACTCAGAATATGGAGGCCAGAAAGCCTAGAAAGCCTTTGTTCTTCACTCGGGACTGCACGAGGGTGTGCCGAGGACATCAGAGAGTGGCTTTGTGGGCTGTGCTGGTGCTCCCCGGCTCACTGCTCTCCGCTCCCGTGTGAGTCACTGGGTGCTCCCTGGCCCAAATCGGGACTCTGTTGTTGGAGATTTGCAGGCTCTGGGCACATGGATCAGTTCTAAGGGCACCTAAATTTGCAAGAATGGGAGACCTGGAGAGGGTTTTGCTCTCAGCTGTTCCTTCTGTCAGTAGAGCCTGACTCAACATTCTCAAACTGTGCTCTGCAGGTGCAGTTTCTGAGGAATACTGAGAGAGATTTCTAGTAATCGTTACCAGTTGGAGTCCAAAAAAGTGTGGATGTGGATGTAGTTCAGTACTAGCAATTCCATGTCTTCTGAGGGAGTTAATGCACATCCTCTCTCTGAAGAAAGTCAGTTCCTATTGCAGGAGCCTGCCCAACCTGCACTAGTTTTCTTGGGGAAGGAAGCAGAGATAAATTGTTTTCCCTATGCTACTTCCTTCTCCCAGAGGGAATAATCTGGGAACACTGCTTCAGTTTATCCATTTCTGAATACGTCCCCGGTTCTCAGTGCTATTCAGGACCAGTCTTTAGGATTGAAGCAGTTTCTCTCAAAGGGTTTTACAGTCCTGAGTACTTCATGTCCACCTGTCCCTGCGAGGTTCTGTGCCTTTGTATCCGTGCTTTCTTTTTTTTCCTGTTTCCTATGAGGTTGGAAGAGTGAATATTTGGGTGTCTCTTTCCTCATTACAGGGATTGGGATATTTTTCTCTCTCAAGAGATAATAACAGCATTAAAATAACAGTTCTTCAGTGCATCTTTGCCTCCTCCTTTTGTCATTGTTTGGGAAACGTGACCATTTGGTGGATTTTGTCATCGTTTGAGGGCTCTCGATGCCTTCTCCATGATTAAAGATCAAAATACCTGTGATTAGACTGGGCTGACTGGCAACTAGTCCCATTCCCTGCTGCCAAACAGATCCAGCAAATTTAACATCTATTTCTCAAGTTTCCATGGATACCTGAGTAGAGCACTCGCAGTAATCAGAACGGCAGGGCATGCCATTTACAAAAGCTTGCAGTATTGTCACTATGGAAGTGCTGCATTCAGAAATCAACCTTTTGTAGGAGCTCTCTTGCTTACTCAGCTACGCTCCTGTTACGATTTTAGCCACAGGAACTCCTTTGAAGGTTGTGCCAGGGGCTGGTCACCGTGACGGTGTAACTTTGCAGTTGGTTATCTGGCTGGTCACTGTGGTCTCTGTGGATGCACAGTCATGGCACTTGAGCATGACCCTGATGGGTGTTAGCATAAAAACCTCTGGAAGTGGATTTTGGTTGGTGACTGCATGATTTTGTGATCTACTCTACAAATACTAATCACGTACTTTCTTCTTCTCTCGTAAGGTATTTTTTCTTTAAGCTTTCCTTTAAGCCTGATAACTTTGTGTTTTCAAGACCATCAAATAAAAAGAAATAAAACCTGACTTTTGATATAGCAATGAAGTGTTGCTCAGAAGCTAAATCAATAGCCATGGACTATGGATTCATAGATGACTTTGCTAATGACTTGTCAAAGGTGATACCAATTTTTGCAGTTTTGTCACAGTTACCATTCTTTTGTTTTTCCATCTCTGAACAAAATTGGGTTTAACAGCCTTGAAGAATATGCAGGGATTTATATACAGCATCACTCATGCTGACTACTATAAGTAATGGCTATTCTAGTTTGGCTTTTCTTTTTACCCTGCCCCCTGCTTATCCTTTTTTTTTTTTTTTTTTTTTTTGTTAATTGATGAGAGTGGTTGGTTTTNNNNTTCTTTTTTCCCTGCCCCCTGCTTATCCTTTTTTTTTTTTTTTTTTCTGTGAATTGATGAGAGTGGTTGGTTTTCTCTTGTCAAGACTCTGTAAATGTGTGAATCATGTTAAGCCTTCCAGAAGATTGTCAAAGTGAAGACAAATATATTCAAATTCTCTTTCCAATTCATGTTTTGAGAAAAAGGTGTCACTACATTCATCTAGCTTGATGCATTGCAAGATAACGTTTGAATCTAGGAATGCTTGAAAACTACAGAACCTTTTTGCCTTCTAAGTAAACACATGCCCCCCAAAATGTTCTTATTCCTGTGTGCTGGATGCGTAGTCGGGAAAAGCTGAACAGTGACTCTTGTTCAGTTCCTGACTACTATTCCTTTGAATATCTTGATTGAGAAAGGTAAATCTGAGATAGCATCCTTTTCAGGATACAATGGCATCCTTGAGATGGTTCTTAAATAGAAACTTGTAGTAAAACAGGGTTTTATAACTGTAGTATTTTGATCTTGCTTTTTAAAAAGAAAAAGCAATGAACCAGTCCAGTGTGAGCTGGGAAATGGTGTTTTTCTCGGAGAGTGATTAACATCACAAATGTTCTGTTTTATGAGTATGGTCTTGGGAATTAGAGCATAATCTTATTAGTGCCATTCCTGACAACCTTGCAGTGAGCCAAGTAGAGGAGGTAGATGAGGACAGACAAGATGATGAAGGAGAAGCAGCAGGAAGCCTTTTCTAGGGAGGTGTCTTTTCAGAGACCCTAAGTTCTGTACAGCTTGTGTTTTGTTTTCTGTTCCTTACGTGTTCCTGGAAGCAACGATGGAGGAAGTGTGAGGTACAGGAAGGCAGTGCTTGCTCAGAGGCAAATAGCACCAGGAAGCCTGAAGGAAGCAAGTTCAAAGAAGAGCTTGTTGAAGGAAGAGAAGTTTTGTTAGTGTGCGCTGAAGGTGTCTGTTACAGAGCTGTATCTGTGGAAGTTTTAGGAAGATCACGGAGAATTGTCTTTGCCACTCTGAGTTGCCCAATCTGTTGTTAACCCACCTTTATCACAGCTTGCAAGCCTGCCTTTTGCAACAGACAAACCAGGATCAGAGTTGTCTTTCCTGGCAGTAGTGCATGGCTATGGAAGAGCTGGAACCTGGGAGGAGAGGGGTCACTGCAAGGCAGTGCTGGTGAGTTCCCCTAACTCCAGGCTCTGAGGTGTGAGCAGGTTTTGAGCACATTGGAATCGCATCAGGACTGGGAGAGAAACGGGAGCTGACTGATCACAGAGCCTGGTAAACTCCCAGGTCATTCGAGGTGGAGCTGGATTTGAGACCTTACCATGTAGATGGTGAAAGGGTTTGAGTTTAAGGCAGCTTAAGAACAGACTTAGCTGTTGGTGAGGAGCTGCTGGGGCATTACAGACCCAGTGTGCAGGCAAGTGTGATCACTCTGCTTTAGTCTGTCTTACCAAGCATTAGTGAGGTCACATCAAATGTAGGTAAAGTAGTTTAGCCTATGTCCTGTCAAATAGAGGAGAAGTGAACATAGCCCATGTGGCATTTTCAGAAGGTTATTGCGAGTTCTTGCGTGTTTCTTTCATCTCAAATTAAGTTCACAGAAAATAAGTGGCGTCTTTTGGTCTCCCTTCGCTGGCGAGGAGCAGGAAAATGAATATTGTTCACAGAGCGAGTGATGGGATGAAACTGGGGTTGCTTCTTGATACTCTTAACAATAATGGTAAAGTCTTAAAATTAGCTTAGAAAGCATTGACAGTGTGGTGAAAATGTAATTCCTCTAGTCAAAACATCATCGTGACAGGAGACAGTGTAAAAGCATAAATGGAAAAGGTCAAAGTTGTAATGACAAAACATGTCTTATTTTTAGAATTCTCTCCAAAGTATTGGGAGATTTTATTATTTTTTTTTTTTACTTAGGAAATCACTGTGCTCTAATTGGTATCAGGGCAATGAATACCAGGTCTTTGGGGGACCAGATATTATGAAAGGGTATCAGGAAACTTGGATTTGTATCAGAGATTAGCTATGGCTGTATTCATGGAGGAGAAGTGTATTGCAGTCTTCAGCAAACCAGCTGGATGCCTACTGGCATTTTAAAACAAAGAACTCTAATTCCATTGATGGTCATAACAGTGGTGCCATTGGTTTCAGTAGAAACAGAAGGTTCTTACTTCTGATATGAAATATGGGATCTTTTTATTATGCATAAGAATATTTTAAGTGGATTTTTTTTGTGTGTTTGCTTCTCTCCATCTCTTTTTTCGTTGTTCTGTGATTATTTTTAAAGGCCATCTTTGTATTTACAGTAAAATGGTCTAGGTTGTCACGTTTCATTTGGAAGCTCTGACATTTTGTGCTTAATGCAAAGAAAAATCTCAGCAATAGGAAAAGCCGAATAAGGTTTTTTTCATCAGTGCAGCAGTTGCCAGCTAATAGCAATATGGTAAACCCTTCTTTTCCTGTTGTGCAAACATCATTACCAAGGTTTGCTTGTGTTAAAATTATTTTGATGCTCAAAAAGTTATACAATTTTTAAAATGAAAAATAATAGGTTTAATTCCATTCTTTTTTTGCCTGATGGCTACTCTATACCCATGTTTGATTCGGTACATCCTTTTTTTTTTCTTTTTTTTTTTCCTTCTCTTTTCCTAAATTTTGAATCCAGAGATAGTGCCTGAATGGGAAACAAAGAATTTGGCTAAGATTTGGGTATTACCAGCAACCTGACCGAGAGCAGAGCAGTGTATATGCACATAGCAAGAGTCACCTTTACCACATGCTGGATGGCTGGAAATTCCAGAAAAACGGCCATCATATATGTTCAGATGTTTGATTTGTGAGATGTTCAGCGTGTTCATGGTGAATTCAGTTAACATGGATTTATTGAAGCCACAAAGATCAGCTGCAACAGTGACATTTTTAGTAGGTCTAATGCATCCCAGCTTCCCCTGTGCACCTGGTTCATCAGCCTCCAAATAGCTGAGAGCTCGGATGATTTGGAACAGTGGGTGTGCATTATACAAATCAAAAAGAGTTATTGCAGCTTTCCTCTTGAGCCGGGGTGGCGACCTGCAGCCATTCTCAGCTGGGAGTTTGGGAGAGCTGGGAGTTTGGGAGAGCCTGGAAAAGGCTGTGCTGGTGTCTTTATTGTGAAAGCACTTATTAAAATACTGGAACTATGATCTGGAATGGGGAATAGTATTGATCTTGTTGTTGATTGAGAAAATTGTGAGAAGAGTTTGTGTTGGGTTTGTGGCCAGTGTCAGGATAGAGATAGGAATTGACTTGTGTTGATTGGGATGTAACACACACACTGGTGTTCTTACAGAGAGGTGGTATCATGGTGATGCTGCTTTGCTTATTCTTTGATCTGTGAAACATTCCAGGAGATCCAGTTACGTGGGAGTGAGGTCTGAGAAGGTTTGGAAAATGCAACCTCTCTGGCCAAGCCTTTGTTTTTGTAGGCATTGCTCTAATGCAGAATATGCCTGAAAAGGTTCCTGATGGCAGACTTGGGGCTTGAATACCTTATTTCTTCTTTTTTAAAAGTTGTTTCTTTTCCATACACTGAACCGGTGACATGAGGCACATTCAGAAATGTCCCCCCTTCCCTGGTTTGGCTGCATTTCTGGGCTTTGTGCTGCAGAGCTCCACACCCTGATTCCCAGGTTCCTGCTTTTACTTGTCCAGTTAAATTCTACCTGGAGACAAAGCCCACTTTAGGTCATCCATTGTTTATGGCACTTGGGTTGCAGGGAACCTTCTGTTAGACAGAATCCACTGTTCTGGCATCTGCTCCGCTGGGGAAATGAACAAGTTCCATAATACGTGAAGCAGAAAGTTTTGCTGATGCCTTGTGTAGCTGAATTATATATAGTTGAAATATTTGATAGAAAAGAGGAGATTTTGTGTGGCTGCTGAATTTTTTTTATGTTTGAGTACCACCTTAGTGGCTTGTGCAAGGGAGGTCCAGCAGTCACCCTTCTTTAAGCTGCTGGCTTGAAACGGATTGTCTGGGACTGCAGTGGTCCATGTCTGGCTTTTCTAGTAGTTCCCTAAAGTTCATTTATCCAGTCCTGAGTAGGACTATGTGGCAGGGGCTCTCAGATATTCAGAACATACTGATAGCCTTCCAGCTGCCATTAACCAATCTTTCTAATTAAATAATGAGCTTAGTCCTGCTCTCCAGCTCTATCAGAAAATCAGATTCAGCTGAACACGCAATCAGTGAAATATTCACACTGCATCAGCAAGGTTCTTGTAAATGTTCTGGACTTTGCTTTTAGTCTGCATTCTGTGACACTTAAAGGTTAATCCTTCGTTGCATTTTGTTGAGATCTACAACGTGGCCGATCATTTACTGAAAAACGGAAAAAGCTAAACGGATTAGGCATTGCCGGAAACCACAGAAAACAAACTCTTGCATCTGTTTAGATGAAAAGAAGGAATAATTTAAATTAAATCTGCTAAACCAGCAATTGGAGCTAATGTGATAATGGACGTGATTTCGTTATTAATACAGTATCTTCTGATCGCCTAAATTCACCAATTCTGTATTTGTTTGGGAATCTGCAAATCGGGGCCCTTTGAATTGTTAAAAAAACCCTTCAGAGTCTGAAAATGGGAGCCTTCTCTGTTTTCCCTTCAGCTTCTGATCACCTTAAAAATGCACAAGGTGTTCTTTGGCAATTGCTTAGGTTAGGACTAAAGTCAGAAATTGTAATGTGTTCAAATTTAGTCTGTACACATTTATTGAAATTACCCAAGCCATATTCCAGGTTAATACGAATATCATAAGTAAATGTAAGAAATTTTATTCAAGAAGTTTGCATCATATTTAGAAGAAGATTATTATAAGTACTGGTTTGTTTGAGGATTTACTTTAATTTGGATTCTAAATCAGATTCTTCCATTTAATTTGGTGTGTAAATTTGCAAGAATTAAATGTTTATTTAATGCTTACTGTTTAGCTGTGTTTTTGTCATAGCATGCAGAGATAGAGATCCTTAGTAAACATGGAGATAAAGTCGGAACTTGAGCTATGTGGAACATTAGTTGGTTATGTTTTTTTTTGTTACAGAAGCCATAACAAGTCATTCTGCTTTTAAGAAGTGTTCCAAATGCCCTGATCCTACCCAGGACAGCCTAGGCATCCTTTTTCAGTTTCATGATTGCAAATCAGGTTCCTCGCAACCCTTTTCCAATTCTGTGGCTTGGAACAGATGCTTTTGTTTCTGTCAGATCAACCAATCACGGTGCTTTAGAGATAGGGGATTTTTAAATATCCTGGAATATCCATGCATTTACTGCTCTTCAGAACACAGCTGTAAAAATTGTGACACATGCACATTTTTTTCACCAAGGAAATACTAACTCAACAAAATATGAAAGCTCTCACATGGACAAATATATTTTAACACCTTGCAGTTCAGATGGAGTGGATATTATAATGTTACAAATATCTTAATTTCTTTTGCTTTTAACAGTCGTTGACTACTTGTTGAGCAGTCTTGGCATTAGATCCAGGATGCATTGTAGAATTATTTTGTTTAGCTGGGTATTTGCAGGAGCAGCAGTGAATACAGTGCAGGATGGTCATAGGTTTAGAAGGGTCTTTTTTATTAATTAACTTGGATCAATTCTTGGTAGGACACCACCCAAGTTAGTGGCTTCATTGGATGGATAGGAATATTGCACTGGATATTAAATCACTGCTCTCTGAAACATAAAAATGTGTATCCTGTCACACAGGATTTTCTGAGTTGCACATAGAGCTATAAATAACTTCTCAAGGCTAATAGCTGAAGACAGGTTGGAAAATGGATCTTAGAAACACAGAATAGTTTGAGGGGTTGGAAGGACCTTAAAGATCCTCTCATTCCAACCCCCTGCCATGGGCAGGGACACCTTCCTCTAGACCAGGTTGCTCCAAGCCCCATCCAGCCTGGCTTTGAGCACTTGCAGGGATGGTGCAGCCACAGCTTGTCTGGACAGCCTGTGCTGGTGCAACTCCACTGTGACAGTAAAGAATTTCTTCCTGATGTCTAATGGAAATCTAGCCTTTTTCATTTTCAAGCCCTTACCCTTTGTCCTGTCATTATATGCCCTTGTAAAATGTCCCTCTCCGACTCTTTTGTAGGCCCCCTTTAGGTACTGGAAGGTGCTCTGAGGTCTCCCTGGAGCCTTGTCTCCCAGCCTGTCTCCGTAGCAGAGGTGCTCCAGCCCTCTGATCGTCTCTGTGGCCTCCTCTGGACCTGCTCCAGCACACCTCTGAAACATGAGTGCCGAAACAGGTAACCAAAAAAATTAGTGGCAAAGTGAAACACTGAAAAAACATAGACAGTGATTTGATGTCTGCATTTTTCTGCTTCAACTCAGCATCCTGAGTGGGGGTAAAGTGCCAGTTTCCAAAGACGTTGAGTCAGTGTTGCAATGCCCTGGTCTGCTCAGGAAGGTCTGGTTCAGGTCCAGCCAGGAATGACAGCAGGATGCAAGGAATATATTTTGTTACTAATTTTTTTTTTTCTGTGTCGCAATACTGTTCTTCAATTCTAAAATAAATAGCATGTTGCTGGTGCAAAAATTAAGAGGCAAAAATTGCTCAAAGGGGTCTGATAACAGCATCTGTTCCAAAGATATCTTAATGAACCGAGCAGATTCTGTGCTTGTCGCATTTGGCCTGTGACTTTTTGTACTTCACTGCAAGAGGAGTGACTTAATATATTCCTGGAGAACTTGTGTAGAAAATGCAAATAATGTGCTTCTGCAAATGCTTCTGAAAATCAGGCTGAACACGCACATTATAACTTAAAGAAATACATGATGTTACAAGAGCAATATTAAGATTTGGAGGAAGATTTTTTTTCCTGTGGGCGAATTATCTCATACTAGCCCACTGCAGGGTTTTTGAATCTTCCCTGGGAAACAACACATATTTGATTACCAGGAACAACAGGATTCTTCAGTAAGTAATTCTAAGGTCTTGGAGAGCAGCTCCAGTGTCAGCTTGGAGTAATGCTGTGAATTGTCAGTCATGTCTAGGAATTACATGCTGTGAATAAATGTGTGATGCATCCAAGTAGGTGATGAAAATACATTGAAATGTATTATTTAATATTTATTATGATTATTAATCTTCAGAGGCCTATTACATCATTCTGCTTTACATCTCATTAGCTTGTATTCTACAGAAGAGCATTCAGCAAGCTCAGGGCTTAAATATGGGAGCAGAGGAGTTTGAGCATGGGCAGGGTGTGTGGTACCTTTTCTACATTCCATTTTGATAAGCTATTGCATTCTTCATAAGAGTACATATTATATACAAATCCATCTAAGCCATCAGTGCTTAATTGTTTTAATAAGCCATTTCCTTTTCTATCACCAACGATGTAAATAAAAGAATGAAAAATAAAAATAGTGCATTACAGTTTTTGTCACCCATTTGATCTGTTCCTTTAAGGGAAGTGTTAGTATTGTATGCTGGGTAGAAATATTTCTTTGATGACTTGTTAATAATGCTTTCCTTTTTCCCAGCTGGATTCTGTCCTGCAGTAGTATTAACAGCTGCAAGATGTTTCAGTGCAGAGTGTAGTGAAGGATAAAAACAGAGGCAGTATTGGGAAAGTTTCAGAATAAAGGTTCAGGATGGACGAATTGCAGCTTACTCTTCCTGCTTTGTCCCATTGCTCTCAACTCCTCTTTTTCTTGTAAAATTAGTCTGTCTTTTTGGATCTCACAGCTTGTGTTTGGTTTCTGCATTCATACATTTAAATCTTAGGCAGTGTGTGGTGCTCAAGCTGCTTGTACCAACTATGATTTCTGAATATATTCAGGAAGACTTTAAAAATTGTACATGACAATGTAAGAAAAGGATGGTAATAGTCACGAAGGTCAGACAAACATTTTAAAACCCAAACAGCAGTTGTGTCTTAGCATGTTTTAAGGGCAAAACATGTATTTTAGTGGAATTTGCTTTCTGTTTTAGCAGATTTTTTACAACTGGAAAACAGGTTAGCATTATGCAAAGTAACTGTTGTATCTACTCATTCTGCTTGCTGACACTGATGAGTGTTTGTTTCCTTTTAGATGCAGTTTCCACATCTGCTTACTCATCACCAGCCAAAAGTTTGGGAGACCCTGGAATAACTCCACTGTCTCCATCACACATTGGGGTAAGAAGTGCACTCTTAACATGTTCTGAATGCTGACATTACCTTCTCCTGCCTGTTTAGTGGGACATAATTTCTTTGGAAAGTTGTCATTTCCTCCATACTGATCCCCTTTATGCTATCCATAGTATTCAGAGAGATTTTGGTCTGGGGTTGTTGACAGAGCTCTCATTCCTTTTTATTGGGCTCCTGGTTTTGCTGGTTTTCACTTGTTATACTCATAGACTTGCTCCTGCATATTTTTATATCAGACACAGGGGCTTCTTGATCCTCGGGGTTCCCAAGGTCTGTCCCTGTCTTTGTCACTGATTCGTTTAGGCAGCCCCTGAAAAGTCTTCCTTTCAGAGAAAAAGAAGGATATATATGGTACTCAACAGTCATAACCAAATTTCCAGAGAAAAGAATCTCATATATATTTGTATATAAATATATATAGAGAGAAGCTCAAAATAGAACTGGCTTTATTTCTTAAGGAAAATAGCCACTTCTGTGAGCTTTTAGGAGCAAGACAATGTCCCATAGGGAGTGTGTTTTAGTCTCTTGTATGTCATGCTGATTTTGTTGATAAACTCCTATTAAAACTTAACTCCCACCCTTTTTTAGGATCACCAGTATTGATTTATAACACAGTACATGCACAGTATATTTCATGATACTGCAAAGGATCATGTTCAGAACACATTTTTATCCTTGTCAGCCTTCTTTCTGTCTTAGCTTTCTGATTCAAGTTCAGAGTTGTGCAAAACCCCATCTTCAGGGTTTCCAGTGCCCTCTCTCATAGTTTTTGGCTTTTATTCCCTCCTTTCACTACATACTCTTGAAATTCTTCTTTTACTTCTGTCATACTGATGGATTATGTCCTATTTCAGTTAGATTTGCTGCTTAAACTCTTTGAGGAAGACATTGTCCTAGTTGATAAAGCTTTATTAGGAGAATCCAAACAAATCTTTCGTGATTGGAGACCAAAACTTATTGCTCTTGTTTCTCCATTTCAAGTAGGAGGCGTATGGAATGATTGGAATATCATCTTGGAAAATGCAGGGGTACAATAGAAACGTGCTGGAAGTGAGAGGTGTGGAATTAACAGAGATCTGTGAGGGATATGGTGGAACACTGCTCATAGAGTGAGACCATTTGGCAGCTCCTCTGTGAAAGATAACAGTTGCTTCAAGGTGTTTCTGAGAGTACAGCCCTGGTGGATTTAGGGCAACAAGGCTGGTGAAGGGTGTGGAGCATCCTGCCCTTGACTGTGCTTTTCAGGGATTGCAGGATTACAGGTAAAAGGCAGGGAGAAGGATTCAAATTCATCAGAAACAGCCAGTTTTCCACATTCTAGCACAGGCAGGAGGAAAGAATGCATGTAGTGCTGGCAAAATAAGTGTTACATAAATTCTTCTTTATATCAAAGGATATAAAGCTTATTGCTGTATTTTGGGTGGGTTTGTCTCCGTTATTTTTGAATGGTAATAGTATTTCATGTTCAAGGTTATGACATAGTTAAGTTGTAAAACCAGCAAGTAAGTCCCAAATATACCACATCGATAAAGATAAACATATTCTTCAGTTGATCAGTTTAAGTAAAAAAACCCCAACAAAAAACAGCCCCAAACCCATAAATTTTAATAATGCAGGATAAGAAGTACTCCAGAAAGTGAGTATGAAGGAAGCTTTGATTAGAAAATTATGTATAAAAGGCTCTAGCATATATGTTGAGTCATGTATTGAATTTCCAATTGCATTGGAACGTGCAGCTTTCTGGTATCAACTTTGGTCACAAAGGCAAGCTTAGGGAAGTCCTTATTTTCACTAAAGAGATATGCAGGTCTTTCAGAGCAAAACTTCTGACAGGTTAACAATGATTCTGATCAGTGACTCAGTGTCTGTTTTGCTTGTGCTGTTTAACAGAAGGACTCTGATGCAGACGATGCTGTAGAACAGTTATTTCTTGTTGTTGTGGCTATTGATTTTGGCACAACGTCCAGTGGCTACGCCTACAGCTTCACCAAGGAGCCAGAATGTATTCATGTAATGAGGTAAGGGCTGCAATGCAGCATTTAGTTTGTGACTGTGATAACATGGGTTGCCTGCAGTAGCCAGAGATATTTTCTGCAGGAGCCTGAAGCGCCTGGATTTGTCTGGCATTACCACAGCGTGCAGATTTCTCATGGTTATGACTTTTTGTTGCATCTTACTGTATTCTGATTTGCTTTAGTAGTCAGTGGGAACGCATCCCCTCTCTTATTTTGCTGAGTTTACAAGGTGACACGAGTGAAAGGAGGGATCAGTGAATATCGGGAATTGTTCAGGGAGCAGAGTTAATAATTAAGTCAGGATGCCCTTATCTCAGAGACTGATTTTCTAAGGGTCATGGCATTTGCCAGGAGCTGCCCATCCCCTGGAATCACACTGTGTATGGTTGGGTGCACAACACCTGGTTATTTGCACTGGGAGTTTGTTTGATTGAAGCTTTGTGGCATTAAATTTGAATCAAATCTATGATAATGATCCACTGATATTGTGAAATAAGCAATCAAAAGGCATGAATGTGAAAATGAAGTTTTGATGTGAAATCTGTCTGTGTTATATGTATGTAAAGGACAGGCTTTAGATGCTGTGATGTAGGGGGGGTTATTTTTAAATTTCTTGATTAAATCAGCACAATATAAGTCTATGCAATCACAAATGCAAAAACTTATGGCAGCTACCTGAAAAGTTTGCCCTAGAAACCATTGTTATAATATTTTATAGTCTTTTAAAAAAAGTTATAAATAACATAAACCATACACAATTCTTATTAAAGTATATTTAAAATTACTATATTGTAACAAGAGCAGGATATAGATAATTTTAGACATAAACAAAGTATATGTGAAAAGCTCAGCCACAGAGGTTCTTCTAAACAGCGCTGCTGTTACAGAAGGAGGTACTGTGCTGTAATGCTGAGAACAAGAGGTCAAAAAGCCCAATTTGCTGCAGTCCAGTGTGACATACTGCATTTTTTCTAAGCGAAGGTGGTAGCTGAATGCAGCTCCCTAAATCTCAGCAGACACTATTGATTGTGCAGTCGGTCTGCAGAGCTGGTTTGTGGATGGCTGCAAAGTATTTCAAAGATGTACTGCAGCTGAGGGATTTGGAATACTGTCTGAAGGAGAGTAAATTTAGAAATGGTGTTATGCCATCCAGTTGCAAAGATATGGAGGATGGACCAGTAATGCTTTCCAGGTCTTTTCTGCATTTCAGCTGTCTCTTGTGCTCTCAGCAGCACAAGAGGTGCATGAGGCTGAAGTCAAAGGACAGGCCCTGTGTTGCTGTCTCTCAGGGTGGGAAAATTGGAACCCATGTTTATCAATTCCTATTCTCTTTTGGCAGCAAGTAATTAATTAAAGTTCTTAAAGAAGTTGGATGTAATAAGGGAAAACATCTCTGAAGCTTTGCCTAGGCAAGCCTAAATTGTATTTAGAACAACTCTGTGTTGTTCCTTAAACTCTGTGGAGATTTTACTGTGTGAAATCACTTCTGTTTCTAGGGAAGTCCTTTAAGTGCCTTGGACTCAAGTTTTACCTCAGGACCTGGTTTTGCTATTGGATTCACATTATAGATTAGATTCTCCTTGCCTGGAGAAATCCCTTCTCCTTACCAGGCTTCCTGCTGTCAGTCACTGGGACATTGAAATCCAGGTGCTTAGAGTATATTCCAAACCTTAATTGACATTTTGCTACTTGTGGTTGAAAACATGACATTTTCTTCCTTATGCAATAATGGCAGCATGACTGTGATTTCAGACCTGTGTACCTATTATATGAGATACTGATGTTGAAAGAAATTAAATAAATTACTTCATGTGTTTCCAACCAGAAGGGGGGAACATTTTTGTCTTTTTGAGGGGGAGGGAAATATATTCATATTTCCAACAGGTATTTCTAACAATGGAATGTGTTTTAATACCAATAATTATTTTAATTTTTTTTTAAAAAGTAAGTATTTCTGTCCAGGAAGGATTTTGGCAAGATATAATTGAAACGGACTTATCAAATACTATAGGTAATATTTTCATATATATATTTATATATACATAGTCATGAAATAGTGAAATTCAATTAAAAGAATGGTAGATTTATTAAGATAAGTCTTCAGTAGTTCAGAAGGTATTAAGGGGCTCAAACTCTGTATATAATGAGGCTTACATTAGGATAACTTACAAATATTTCAGCAGAGTAAATGTAACTTCCCGCCAGCACTCGAGAATGTTTACTTTAAAATAAAGCCTACCAGTGATGCATGGTCCTCTCTACTTCCTAACATTTTTTCCACCTTCCCTCCTTAGTGTTGATCCTTTCCAGATACTTAGATTTCTGACTGCCTTTAACAAAGCTGCTTTTCTCTAAAAGGCTAAGCTGGGTTTATTTAGAAGTTCCTGCTTTGGAAAAGAGTGAACACCCAGGCCTTTAGCACCAGGTTTGAGCGTAGTGCCAGCAGTGCCATGATTCTTGTTGTGTAATTAGTAGGCAAACAAAGTCATGTTTTTGACTGTGTGTGTTTATTTGCAGCGATGCCCAGCGCTAAAAATAAAAAGAGTTTATAAGCATTGACTTAACAAAGTTCTTTAAGCATCTATTTATCTTTAAATGTACGAGTAGCCTCACTCATCTCAGCGCGTTTGGAGTTGGGTGTGGGTTTGTAAATGTTCAATGAATGACTTCACTTTGGTTGCAAAACACTGGTTACTGTTTTATCAGTGTTAGGTAGTAATGACAACTCTTGATGGTTGCCCCCAGCTTCTGTTAAAGGTAGCTGTGGTTCAGATTCTTTTTGCAGAGTGAATGTGTTAAATGAGTGCTGTGTGCAGCACAACTTGAGACTGGAGTAAAGGCATCTGAACAGCCTGGCCACGAGCTCAGCACTTCAGTGAGCAGGGCAGTGCCAGAGCCATAAGGAAAATTTGCTGCTGTAGAGTTGAGTTAGTAACATCTCATTTGGAGGGAATACACGAGGTATTACACAGTTCTGAAAAACTCCTCATGATTTATGTGCACTTACATGAAGTTACAGATGTTTTGGCTACTGGCTAAATAGCATCCAACTGAATGGGAGTATTTCACAAAGGGAGAAGAATAAATGAGAAAATGCATGTGGCTGTGAAACAAATTGCAGTCTGTCTTTGGAAGGAGGGAGAATGTGGTCTCTTTTCAGTGCAACTTCAACCTTCAGGTTTTTCCCTTTTCCTTCTCTTCCCTGTTTGTAATTATTGGGAGACACACGCTTGCCTTTTTTCTGCATACACGCTGCTGGATGGCATTCAGCTGCATGTTGATGACCCCAGTGTTTCATTTCCTTGAGTGTGGTGCTGCAGCTCTGGATGAAATTCTCATCACTCTGCGCAAGTCACCCTTTGGTCTGTCTTAGCCAGATTGAAGTGGGAGTAAGGGCATTTCTTTAACCTTTATATAACCTCATGCTCTTTTTCTGACTCTCTTGTCTCTATTTTCACTTCTAGTATACAGTTAGCTGCTCTGTGGCTATAAACAGGTCCGTGCTGTTTATATTTCTGTTGAGATACTCCACTTTAGATCAGCCTAGGAACTCATATGTCTGCATTTGAAAGAAATCTACCTTGATTCTGTTCGAATAGTTGTTTTAACTGTGATTCTGCTCTGCAAAAATATCCCCCACATGCATTTAGAGCAATTCTGGCTTGTATAGGTTTATGCTTTTGATAGGCATTTCCTTTTTCCTTTTATTTCTCCTAAGAGCATTAGTACCACTATTTTGCCTGTGTTGGTACCATGAAAGAAAACTGCGAACGAAGGTGTTGCAGTCCTAGCCCTACTGACTAAAATCCTCCCCTAACTGGAGTGAGGCCAGAGCTCCACCTGGCAAGAGTGTTGCAGCCAGGAGTTACCATTTCCCTGCTTTTGCATCTGCTTCCCTCTAGAAAAACATCACACGGGAATATTTTTAAATCTCCGATTGCAAATGGTAAAGTCATGCTTCCCCTTCTCTTTCCTCACTGTCCTTTCTGACTGAACAGTAATACAAGCTGAGGGCTTTAGAACATGCTGAGCAATTACCGTGTCCAGTTTCCATCAGAAACTCATCAGGAAGCGAACATCCAATTCTCCAGGTGGCTTTGAAAATTTCATCCTGTAGCATCGAACATAAATTTGTCTTCATTTAACCCGCACCTTAAGCGTGCTTATTCCGGAAAGAGAGAATGTGCCTGGCCGTAATGAAAAACAAAGAAGCATTGTTATTAGCCACAGCCTATTTATGGCATTTCCCACCAGTGACTCAGAATGAATCATTAATGATTCCAAGCAAAAACGATATCAGTCTGTCTCCTCTCTGCTTGCAGCGGGTATGTGGGATTTAACAATCTGGTGCAATAGCAGTGTTTTCTGTTCATGAGCTGTGAGAGCCCAGCTTCTTCACATTGGAACCATATGTTTGCTGTAACACCTACTCAAAGGTTTTGGAGTTGACCAAGTGCATTTCTAGCAGCAGGTTAGAAGAAATGACCTGGAGCAGAGCCCTTGCCAGCTGATTATAGCTCAGGGGCTGAGCAGCGGAACTAGGCAGGTTTAGGAAAGTTTTTTCAAGTGGATGAATGTGGAAATCGTTCCACTCCTCATCATGCTGTTTCTACTTTCAGGGCAGTGGAATTGTCCTCTGCACTGAAGGAAGTTCAGACATGTTATTCTCTGCTGCTTGTGCAAAAAAAAAGAGAGATTTTGCTCTGTTTGATCCAGTTGAATGGTCTGAAGGGGTCCCAGCAGTTCAGAGGATCCCGTTCCTTGTTACTTTGCCAAGTACCAACCCCTTAGATTGCAGTTTTCCATGTCAGTTTTCTGCCTTGGTCTGGAGGTCAAATAATTTTCAACGGATTCAACTGTTTCTGAGAGTGAAATGGAAATTATTTTTTCTACATACTCTTCCTATGTCACATAAACAGCTACCACAGAGCAAGGCAGCCTTTTTATGCTTCAGAATGAGGGCTTTGGCAGGAGTATATTCTGAAAGTGTGTTTTGCTATCTTTAGAAAAAGCGATCGACGTGTAGTTTAATAATGAATGCAGTTGCCTGTGTGATCTTAACTTGGCTCCTGTTTGAGCTGTGTTATGATTATGTCTGAGAGCATAAACAGATTTTCCACTGAAGCCTTTTTAAGAAAATGTTTTCTGGTAAATGTTTGTTTCTCATACAGAAAGTACTTGTATATGGTGGGGGGAGGAACAGTAATGTGAGTTTCTTCCGTTCTGCCTTTTTTTTTGTGATGGAGAAATGAGGAGACAGGAATGTTCCCAGCTGTTTCTGCAACTTTCTGCTGTCTGACCTTTTTGTCCTGCCATGCCCCCCTTCAGTTCCGGCTGCTGGGTGTTCCCATATTCAATGTTCTTATTTATTTCCTTATTTATTTCCTTATCTGTTCTGTGAAAGCAACGTTGGGTTACTTTTGCCTTAATACTTTCATGGGTACCCCCCAAAGATACCTTCACAATCTTGATGAGGTGGGATAGTTTTATTCACTGGTAGTGACAAACATTTTGGTGCCTTTAAGATCCTTGGAGGTCAGGGAAGTCTGCTTCATTTTTGACAGATTAAAACTTGTAGAGAGCATTTTGGGCATTTGAAACGCAAAACCCGTCAGCTTAACGTGAGTAGAAAGTGCAGTGCAGAGAGCTCAACATCTGCAGGCATGTATGCCTTCAGAGTTTCAGGTGTCTAGGAAATGAGGCACATGGTCAGATGTTGGTTGAACTGGCTTGTCTTGTTTCAGAGAGTATTCTGGGAGAGAAATGGGAATTTAATCAACTTCTCCGTGGTGATGTGCAGATGACTTAAGCAGGTCCCCATTTCAAAATGGGAGAAATATCCCTTGCAAGTAACCATTCATGAAGTCTGAATCACAATTGGAAAGGCCGTATTTAGGGTTTTATTAGTAGTGTTCTTGGATAATTACTCGATTTATTTTTTTCCTCTACAAATATTTATTACATGTGTTGGCTTAGGTAGAAATTTTAAGTACAAAACTGTTTCCTTATTTGTGTATGGCTTACTTCAGGGAATCCGTGTTCTTATCTGAGTGTGATATATCCTTAAGAATTACAAACTAACTGCAAAAATGTACTAGATTACCTGAAATGAAAATGGCAGTCCTTTTTTCTTGGGTGGCAACAAAACTACTTGATTTTGGTATTATAAGGTTTGAAATTAGTGTCTTTGGAGGGAAGAGCAATCCGTGCAATTTGCCAGCACATTGTTTTTTCTCATGACACACTTGTTTTTTTTCTGCTGCTGTAAAATTGAGCATCACTTACTGGAGCTGTTTCACTTTTTGGCCAGACGATGGGAAGGTGGAGATCCCGGTGTTTCCAATCAGAAGACACCAACCACTATCCTCCTAACACCAGAGAGAAAGTTCCATAGCTTCGGCTATGCAGCAAGAGACTTCTACCACGACTTGGATCCCACTGAATCAAAGCACTGGTTGTATTTTGAAAAGTTTAAGATGAAGCTGCATACCACTGGTGTAAGTAATATCCAAATTGTGTTTGCTGCTCAAGTTGTTTTCCTCTGAACAGTACTAGATTTTTGCCTGAAAATTGTCAGCTAGAAGTGAAGCATCTCTAAGTTTAGAGAGTAAATTGAATAAATTGAACTCTTCAGTTAGCGTTATGATTCGTATTGTTTCTCACTGCACTTGGCAACTGGATCTTGCCAGCCTTCCTTGTAGATCTTAAAAGTTCAGTATCTGCTTTGCTTTGACCTTCATGTCCTGCCTGGGGAGTCTGCATGTGGTTGGTTTGTTCAGTAAATCTGGTCAGCAGAAATGGGATATAAGAGCCCTACTGAGCTCTAGAGCAGCGGAGCAAATTCACCCAGAATTTCGTGCCAGAACTGCAGGTGCCAGTCGGGCTGTTAATTTGACATTATTCCTACCGATTGTGTTTTTGTCTTTAATCCCTTCTACAGTTTTGGGAATCAGCCAATACTTTCTGTTTTGAGGTGTTTCCTGGTTTCACGTATTGGTGGGAAACCAAAATTCTGTTCTTTTAACTCTTAACTTGGATTAAATATCTTCCATGTGCAGCTTTGTTGCAATTATTTACAGATACATCTACTTCTATTATTTAATATTTAGTCCATATTTCTCTCTCTGCCTGCAGTTATCTCTAGGCATGGTAAGTGTTTAAAAACAAAGTCTAAAATAAGCAGCAAAATGTCATGCTCCAGGAAATTCAAGTGATGAGTTAAATCCTCTTCAGAATAGTTTTGTCACTTTTTCCTAACCAGGTGAATAATGAAGAGTTCCCTGTCCTCAAGCAGTGGGAAATAATTTGATGTTTGCCTTTTTCTTTTAATAACTTCCAGTTATTTTCTTTCATGTAGAATCTTACCATGGAGACAGACCTGACAGCTGCAAATGGCAAAAAAGTCAAAGCACTTGAGATATTTGCTTATGCTCTGCAATTCTTTAAGGAACAGGCATTAAAGGTGGGGTAATGCTTCCTTATCAAGATTTGCTGTATTTATAACTAGTATAAATGTGAGCTTAATATTTTTAACCTTGCCAAGCTTTGACCTAAGTAGTATTTGATGTAAACAAAGCAAGGCAGGTGTAGAAACTCTGGGCAGGCTGTGGACTCTGGAGAGCTCACAATAGCCTGAAGTAATTTCCCCTTGCACAGGTCAAGCTTGATTCACTAATAGCATCACTGTGATGCAGAGTTCTGAGTAGCTTTTTGCTGGCTTAGATATTTTCTACTGTCTTTCTAATGGAAAAAAAGGTTGATTTGACAAGAAAATTTAAAAGCTCATAATTTTCCATTTCTGATTTGAAACGTTGCAGTGCTCATTTCTTGCAGTGCTCTTCCTGGATCACAAGATTGTTTTCCTTATTCTCCAGTGGAATACATGTCCCCAGTAAACAGGTTTTGAGATTTTAAATCCCATGTAAACAGTCAATTGTGAGTTAAGTAAACATTGGCTTCCAACGTGCCACTATAATGTCAGTGTAAGCAGAGCCATTCCTGGGTCATAGCAGAGTATTCATCCAAGCAAGTGTGGTTTAAAATAGCCTTGTGGTTAAAAGCTAACCTACTTTTTTGAATGGGTTCAATTTATTTTCTCTGAGATCCCAGTCTATTCCTTATGGCTGCAGAGAAACAATCCTGCCACTACAACTCAAATGCCTTATCTTGTCAAAGACATTTTTAACTATATTATTTGGGGATTGATTGTGGAGTCGCGGACTTGAACCTGTGCACAGTCTGGGGATATTCTTAGCGAATATGAACGTTGGATAAAATCCCATGTATTTGCTGTGCTGCCTGTTCAGGGCTGTATCCTTTTCCTCATGTTAATAACTAAATCCCTGGCATTGGTGAGTGAATCCTGGAACTAATTAGACAAGCCATGTAAGTGAGCTGTTACTTTGGACTGTAGTGTGTCTGTGGTGCCCCGTGCAGTATAATGGTACTACTTTTCCAGCATGGATTTTTGAAGTGCAGCGTAGCTAAACAAACACAACACCTTGGCTCAGCACATGCAGAAACATTTTTTTATATTCTGAAGGCCTGTTGTCCACCTTTCTGAACCTTTCTCTGTTTGGATGGAGGTTTAGATAGGACATATGGTAATGACATTTTACTTGGAACCTTGCCCAAAACATGTCAGTATATCACCTAATTTGCAAATGCAGTACAGACTTTGCTCTTTTTTAAGGGGGAAAAAAAGGACAATAAAAGTGCTAAACTAGTCTTGAATGTTTGCTTAAAGCAAAATTTTGAAGGACCAATCGGTCATTTTTTTAAAGGGGTTAACTGTAACTTCCCCTTGTTAATTGCATTATAAAAATGTGATTTAAAGGTAAGTGGTGTATAAAGAAGTCATTGAAAAATCCAGACTGTAAAACATAAATGTTCATCAGCGATACCTCAAATATTTTTCTCCGTATTAATCAAAATGTAAGTGTGAATTCTTCAGGCTAACAGCAAATCCCACACCGTGGCTAAGAATGTACATAAATGTGCTGTAATATTCTGTAAATTGCTGCTTTTGCAAAGGCCAAATTTTCTACTGTATGTTGAGCAGTGAACTTCTCTATAGGCCTCCTTGAGAAAGCTTCAACCTTAATCCCACCTTTTGGCATAGCAAAGGATTCTTGGCAGGTTGGAAGTAATTCTGATTTGTAGCATGGATGTAACAGGAAAAAAATTGAAAAGAGGGTTACTGTTCCCAGAGCCAACAGAAAATAATGTTTTCCTGTAAAGCAGACACCCATCATTTTGCATTCACCTCTGTTTTCCTTTTTTTTCCTTAGGAACTCAGTGACCAAGGAGGCTCAGACTTTGAAAACACTGAAGTAAGATGGGTCATTACAGTGCCTGCTATTTGGAAGCAGCCTGCCAAGCAGTTTATGAGACAAGCTGCCTACAAGGTAACATTACAGGCTGAATGTAGAAATGCCCCTTTAAAGCCCTAGTTTACAGGCTAAATGATAAACTGTGTTTGGGGCAATTTACTCTAGTATAAACTGTATAAATGCAGTCTAGAAGCACTGAAAGAGGAGTTAAAGCTACCAAGCAGTAGCTGTAGGTTATATGCGTTCACCTCTTAAATGCCTTTTTCTTACTATTTACTTTTATTTATTGGTGTCCCTCACTGACTGATTGTCATCTTGGACAACGTATTCCTGCTGAATTCGGTGCACATGGAACAGATGCAGTTTTGAGACCCTAGGGAAAGTTGAGTTTAAAATACTGGACACAGATTTGTTTTGTTACTTTCTTTAGGTCATCACAGACTTTTTAAAGTTTAAAAAAAAAAAAAAAAGGAAAAAGGAGGGAAAGAAAAGAGCCTCCTTGGTGGGACTTTTTTCCCAGTTCCCATTTTCCCACAGTAGGAATGAAAGGACTGTGAACCAGAGAGTCTGGATATAAAATTAAATTCAAATGTTATTTTCACTAGTAAGAGGTTTATCTGCATTTAACTCTTTCCCTCCAACCGCCCCTCAAATATGTGCACTTCCCATATACATGTCCTTTATTTCAAATTCAGTTTGTGGCTCTAATACATGAGATGTACACGTTCTTTTTTTTCATCAGGATATTCATTTTTAGTTTGGGTTTGTTTTTTTTTTTAATTTTTGCTCAGAGACTTGCGTAACCCATTGGCAGCAGCTATGCAATGCACAGTTTGTAAAGTATCTTCTAGTTCATGAGTAATTTGCAGAGTGCTCCTGGGAAAGCACCCAGATTTTTCTAACTCTGTTTCTAACTATCTCTAATGTTGAGCAACGTTTTTCTTAACAGTCTGTATTGTGGGATTGCTAATGCTAGTGCCAGAAGCAAAACACTCTTAAAGTTCTGATGGAAGGACACGGTTGTAGGTAAATCTGAAACACTAGAGACCCATTCATTATCTCTGTATATTGTTGTCTGCCTGCTGTCTGTGTGCATGTGTGCTCGTGAAGTGGGAGCTGTGTAAGGAGCAGGGCAGGGTTCAGGTAGATCT
Source organism: Mohoua ochrocephala (assembly GCA_013398855.1). NCBI lineage: Eukaryota > Metazoa > Chordata > Aves > Passeriformes > Acanthizidae > Mohoua > Mohoua ochrocephala. The sequence continues at coordinate 26,017 of VZTA01027635.1, forward strand.
CTTGGCATTTCTCATTTGTGGCACAATGGAATGTTGTTACTTAGTGTCCGTGTCTGTGGTTGTGTCTGTGATTGTGTACTTCTATGGGCAAGCTTGATAAACAGCAAGGACTGACAAGGCTTTTAACTCGGGGTGTGTGAGCCACTGCAGGAAAACATGGGTTCAGGGAAATAATTCATGTTAACTTGACACATGGCTGATTTTTTTCAAAGCAGCGGGGATGAAGAAACAAGTTCAGAAAACAGAATTCCGAATTACCATTCAGTCTTTCAGATTCCTATTGCTGGATCCAGATGTTCCTCATGGATGGATCAGAAGTTGCAGCTCTTGCTGTTAGCTGTTGGAAGATGGAAGCATCTTGAAAATGAGGGGCATCATGTAGAGAAAAGCGTGAGAAGGCAGTGGTAGAAACCTTGTAACAGGAGACACACTGAAGTACAGCCAGCAGTCTGAGCTGAGAGTTAACTCGCAGCAAATATTAATGAGCTGTGGAAATCTGCTGAGCAATCGGTGTCAAGTGAGGTAGCTCCAGGAGGATGAAAGTACCAGAACAGCTTCAGTCACTGCTTCACAGTGTAAAGCTCAGCCTTTCTGGAATGCTTAAGGAGTTGTCTAGGCAAAGCTAATGGAATTAATAAAGTAGAATAAGAAGTGTTGGAAATCTGCTTCTGTGCTCGGCATCCATCAGCTTTTGACCGCCTACGGTCTCAGTGCACCTCTGACGCCCCTCATCTCTGCTTTGCCTTAAACAAAACATTGCTAACCTGGAACTCCTCATCTGCCCAAGGGCTCCTGCATTGTCCCCTTCCAGCTGCTGTGCTGCTTTCTCATTGAATGAGTAATCTGGGTGTTCCCTTCAGCTTCAGTTCTTCCTCTCTCTTTCCATCCAGCCTATCAAAATCCTGCTAATTCTGTCTGCATGACAGCTTTTCCTGTCTTTGCACACTGCTGAGCTTTCATCCAAGCTGTCAGTGATTCTGCATCTTGGTTACTGCAACATCATTTCCTTGGCTTCAGCAGCTGTAGTCTGGCCTGGTTTGTATCTCTTCGGAATATTGCCACTGAAGAGTTTTGTAGCCTCGCATTTGACAGGAAATCAGCCCACATTTGACTCCATCTGTGTCATCTCAGACATAAGCTGCATGTCCTGGACGTGAACATCTGTATTGCTCACTCATATTCCTCTTCTGAAACCCTTTTTAAACTGCTGGGTTTTTTCATGCCTACAAAAACTTGACTGTGATTAACCTACTTACATGGGAGAACTACTCCTCATTGCTTCCTGTTGTTACTCTGCCTGCCCTCTCTGTGTTCATCTTTTGTGCTTTTAGTATCATTAACAATTTTTATAGCTGAGTTATTACCTCTTTGAAGCAGGTTTTTGTTTATTCTCATTTATCTTGCTCTCTGGGGCCTTCTGAGGGACTAAGTCTGGCAGGTTGTGGAGAGTTGCTTGTCTTTACAGATTATTTTGCTGAATCAAAATTACTGTATTCCCGAATAACAGTTCACAGGTGCTTCTTCCTGTCCTTCATGCTTAATTCCTGTGTGTCTAGAGATGGTTCTAAAGCTCTGTGACACTTGTTGAGGTCCAGTCAGAGCTGGAGAGAGCTCTGCAGTAAGAACAGAGTGTCAGCTCTGTAGGACTCACTTAGCTTTAAGTTTCCTTTTCCAGAACATGTCTGCTGGGATTAGCGTGCATTGCCTCAGTCTTCACTGCATCCTTAGTAATGACTTTTATTATTTATAGTCATGTTTGCTGTTCTCCCCACCAGTAAAAGATAAGGCATCATCAGTAGCATCGCCTTTTCTCGTTTCCGTGTCCCAGTTGTTTTGCTTCGCATTCTTTGGGCACAGAAAGCGCAGAGCAGAATCTGCCGGCTGGAATTCCTTGAACATGCTAATAGGAATAACGTTTTAAGGAAGAGTTTGGAGTGTGACAGGGAATATGTGAATGCAAAAGCTGTAAGATAAGAAAGTAAAACATGGCATAACAGATGCACTCAGGGCAGAGCGAAGGAGACGCAAGGATGGTGCCTTTTCATAAGCTTGCCTGAAATGCTCTGTGGGCTTTCAAACATGAGTCAGTTGGTCCAGTCTGAGATACTGAGGATTCTTTTCTTTTTGATATGAACTGTTGCGTTTTGAAATTGAGTTCTAGAGCTCTGAAGGAGATTTATTTTTCAATTACAAATAGTGAGTAAAATCATTTGCATGGTAAGCTCGTATAAACAAAAAGAGAGGCAGTCTAGGTTACAGGATTAAGCATGTGAGCCTAAAATTCCAGAGGCTTTATTTAACCAGCTCCTATGCTGAACATTTATTATTGTTTTCACATCAGTTTTGTCATGGAATGTGCACAGGGAGAATTATTTAACACGTTGCATTCCGGAGCCAGTGACATTACATTGATCAATACTTCTTTGCTCTGGAGAAACCTTCGGAGAAAAATAAACTTGGTGAAAGAATAATGTGACAGCACAAGAAATTCCTTGCTAATAAAAACGTGATACGAAGTATGTTTCATTTTTAAAAAGATGGCTTGGGAGGCCTAACCAGATTGAAATTTGTGAAGCTGAGCTACTCTTATTCCCTCATAAGTCTGTTCTTCTGTACATAAAACACACGCAACTGAAATTTATTTGTGTAGGGACAGTGTGACAGGCTTCTGCTATCAACTGCATAAGAAGGTGTAAGCAGCACTGGGAAGCTGGTTATTTTTCTGAAACAGGACTTGTTAGTGAGGCAGATGTGGCAGAAGTGTGTTAATACATCAACCATACTGATTATTTGTAGTTTGTGGTGGTCTCTTGAGTCTGTGATTTCACTTTTATGATATTAAGAACTTTTTAATCGTGAGGATTAAAATGTTTATTGAGTGATGTGTTGGGGAGGATTCTGTATCTTGTAGCTATATTTAATTAGGAAAGGATAACTAATTGAGAGATGAAGATTACAGAGTGGAAAATGTATACTAATTGATCTCTGCTCACACGTTTGAGTTCCTCAGCCAGGTTCACGTGAAGGCAGAGGCATCTGCTAATCCAGTTCTGTACATTTCTGTTTGTCCACTTTTGTGGCACAAGTTGAAGTATTTGAGTTTTTTCTTTTGCTAAACAAGTAAAACAAGAGGTTTTCATAGCATTGTGTGTAAGAGTGAATCCGTGCCAGTCCTTCAAAGTTTTGAAACACATTTCTTAGTTTCTTAGAATTTGCCTGAAAGCAACAGAAGTAGCCAAAAAATAGAATCTTCATTCAGCCTGGTGGAAAGACTGTACTAGGTGGCATTTACCAGCCAAACAAGAAAAGCATGGTCTGAAAGGCTGCAAACTACGATCATTAGAGAGTGATAGAAATTCACAAATATAACTCAGTTTGGACAGGGTCTAAAATTAATGGGTTTGATTGTAATAAGTTCATAGAAAGGACAATATATTGGTCTAAAAGACATCTTAGCTGCCAATATTCAGTTACGGAGAAAAGAAATACGAGCTGAAATTGGAACTGTAGTGAAAAATATTAAGGCAAAATCAGAAAGCCCAAGGTACAGAATAAGATGCAACTTAGAGAAAATAGCAAGCAAGGAGTTTTCTCAGTGCAAGTTCTCCTCAGTCAGGGCCACTTGTGTCTTTTTAGTAAAATCAGCCTGAGCCATAAGGACCCACAATGAGGATGTTTCTAAATAAAGGGAAGGCGAGAGCCTGAGACATTAGGAAGAGACTTAAATAGGAAGAGTCAGGTTTTGCTGTTGCGGTAACTGGTGCATGCCCCGGGTACAAAAAGCATTTCGAGAGTATTACAACATGAAAAATTGAAAAGCTTATGCGAATTTAATGGCTTCATTTTTCTAATGCACGCTACTCATCAAACTTGCAAGTAATGTTCTCCTGCACCTTGGGGGATATAATATAATGCAGCAAAAAATTCTTGGTAATGCCTCTTGGAGCTAAGCTTTCAGTTACTGCCCAAATGTGGTCTGTGACAACAGTCCCTTGGGAAGGAGCTGCAGCAACATCACCCTGGAGAAATATGGACCAAATGCCACTGTGGTCCCGTTTATCTTCAGTGTGTCAAAAACCATAACTTCTACTTTACCATGTTATCATTCAGCAATATGTGACTCAGCTTTAGTAATGCCAATTTGGATTTATTTGTGGTCCCAATACCTGAGAAACTTTTTGAGGAGTGAAAGGGCAGAGGCACAACAAAACAAGCAATATGGAGATTTTTTTGTGCAAAGAAATATTGGTGATTTCAGAGTCTTGTGATTGTTCCCTACCTAATAAATGATCCAAGATTCTTCTCCCTGGAAAATTGTGTCTGTATTTCTGGGATTACTTCTGAGACCAAAATGTGATAGACTGGATCTAATGTCCTAAGTAAGGTTTGCTACAATTACTGGTTTTCTTTCATGTCTCACAAATACAAGAAATCCTTTTCTCACTCATGATGACCCAGAAATCTTCTGCCTCACCTGTGCGTAGCAAGAAATTATCTTGCTTATGAGCAGTTAATAAAAGCTTTTTGTGAAATAGGCTCAGGTAAACTGCAGAAGCTTCTCGATGAATTGTAAACAGAAGTGCTGCTTCATGATTGGTAGCCAGTGGTCATAATTCAAATATTTCCTGCCTTATGTTCCACCTCCCTTCCTAAAGGAAAAAAAAAAAGGTTTTGTAAATTCAAAAAGGGAAATTGTAATACAAAATCCAAAAGACCCGATAAGTATAAATTTTATTAATAGAGTCAAACAGTCTATGCAGTCCCAAAGAATTCCAAGCTCAGGTTGAAAATAAAAGAATAGGTAATAAAAGTAATGTATAAAATATGAAGTATAGAAATGCTCAGTTAAAGCAATGTGTGCTGGGTAATAGCAACACCAGAAAAATAAATTGAGGCAGTCTGACTGTGCTTAGCAGAGGCATTTATCTCAATCAGACAGCCTAGCTGTCTCTAACAAACTGGTTCATCTAATCAGTGGCCACACAAATGCAGCAGTTCTGGCTGTAGCCGGTGCAGCTCCACACACATTCATTATTTTAAGTGTGCTGAAAATAAAAGTCACACTTCATTATCGTTCCAGGTGCCCCATTTATTTTCTTGCTTTTCAGAATGAGATAATACCACTGTTTCTAGACAGCCATTAAGAGGGAGAAATGTTGCATGTTATTTCTTACCACAGCAGTAGCTTTACTGACAGGTTAGTAAACAGAAGTGAAATATCAAATGGATTCTGCTTTGGCCCGGAGCAACGTGCTAAGTAGCATGATCAGGTGTATGCATGCACAAACAGCCAGAGTGCATATTCAGAGTCCAAGCACCCCTCCTTCCAACAAACTCCAGCAACAGCTCCACTGAAAACCTTAGTATTGATTTGGATACTCAGAAGTTGATGCTTTTCATTAGTGGGTTGTTTCACAAAATTTGTTCTTAGTGATTTGCAAAATGTTCTATAGGAAGATTGTGGCAGAGCTGAATGCAAAAGCTGGGTTTCAAGTCCACGTCTGCTGTTTGTATCCTCATATTTTTAAGCATAAAGACCATATTTTCCTCTACAACCAGTGAATTAATTAATTAGGAACCAAATTTCCCTCTCTGACAAGACACTGGACTGAGGCAGATTTTTTTTTGAGTGCACATTGTGTTAGTGCTGCAAACTCAACTTGTGCATCCCCAATGCACTGAGCCAATTGCTTTCTGTATGTTGCATCACTTTGTAATGTGACTCATGGCTGATGTTTAGGATTACAGGACTGCTTGAGGCTGTTGTGCTCTATGTATTTTTAGCTTTAAAAATATATTTTTATATATTTTCAGCTTAAAAAAAAAAAGTGTGCTGTGACAAATGTTTCCTTTTGATTCCAAGACAAAAGTTCTAATTGCAATCTATACAGAAACCTGTGAGGACCTGAATAACTGCAGGCTTGCAGCAGTGAGCCTGGTACTGCTGTCACCCTGTCAGACATGATGGGCTCCCTCTCACTGATACACGCAAGGATTTGACACAAGAATCACAAAGACAGGGAGAGAGAAAGTGTGCAGGTCCTTAGCCTTTAGGAAGGATACCTTCCTACAGTTCTGGCCTTTCTCAGTGTAGAGAATACCTGCACCATTTTAGAGTCATGGAGGCGTTAAGGGGGAATGTTGGTTGGAGACCATCGCGCCTGACCTTCCAGTTGAAGCAGGGTTATTGTCAACACTGGGTCAGCAGTGGCTTTATTGAGCCAAGTTTTAAAAATCTCCAGGGACAGAGATGCCTTTCTGAGCAGCTGTTCAGATGCTGCATCACCTTCTTAGTAAAAAGGGGGTTTTAGTACCCTGTTTGGACCCCACAAGCAGCAGTATGTGGCTGTTGTCCCTCATTGTAGCTCCTGGCAAGACTGAGAAAAATTGTGTTCTGCTGTCTTTGGAGCTGCCCTTCAGAGAGCTGCAGGCAGGTGTTCCACTGCTCCTTGGCCTACAAGAGTTTCTTCTACCATAAAACTGATTTTAATTGTAAATAAAACACTAATCTAAACCTCTTGGTCCTTCAGCATGCATGGTCATGCACAACTATTACATGGGGAGTAGCGTAACTGTTAACTGGAATTAATTGCTATGTTATCTAGTGATGTTCACCAAACCAGCTGTACTGGTGCAAATGTGAGGTACCTTATTATCATCTATCCTGACTGGCTGCAGGTTAGAGGATTTCACCCAAAAACCCCCTTCACAGGAGCTCACGGCCTGTGAGCTCCCTGTTTGAGGTGGGAGCAGCAGTAGGTTCGGCCCAGGTAAAAATTGTGGGAAGGCTGTGAATTTTCTGTGGGTTAAGTTACTTTGTACAGGGTTCTGGTATGGGCAAGCCTTGGGAATTCTGAAAGCACTGCCAGGCCTACACCCTGGTATTTTAAAAGCAGGGAAATAGTGTATAAATATATAGTGACAGTATCTACTTCCTCATGGAAGAAGGGAAGATGTCTGAGGCCTCAAAAGAGACCTCTCGGGATAAACCCAAAATCCTAAGGACAGTTTAAAGGCTGATTTCTACTTTGGATTTCATCCTTTTATGCCTTTCATATTATTTCATCACTTATGTTTTGGGCAAAGTGAATAAACGAAAATTATTACAGGGGTCTCTTAGCTTCCAGTTTTGTGCCCCTCCACTAGTCGTTTTTTCATCTTCCACAGCTTGTATTACCCTCGTCTGCAAAATGAAGTTACTGCTATTTTACCATGGCCTGAGATGTCCTTTATGCTTTCTCAAGCAGTTTTCTCGCTGAGTATCTTTGTCCTGTCCCTGAGCTGTACAGATGGGGAAGCTGACACTGAAAGAATTCTGCAGCTGTGGTAATTATCCACAATGTTCTCACTTGTGAAATGCAAAGTATCAGTGACACCTGATCAGACTAGGATGAAGGACAACCTGTGCCACAAACCCAATTTTAGTTCACCCAGCAATAATAGTGTGAAAATGTATGCATTTGTGCATATCTGTTAGGTATGTGCATGTATGTGTAGCAAATGTTAAGAGAAAGCAAAATGCTCGTGGTTCTGTAAAGCAAAAAGTGCTTCTGTGACACTGTAGATGTCACATTTTTGCAGGATCAACCACCACCCAAACATTGTGTTGATTGGATTTTTAATAAAAAGTCAATGTGCAGTTTTCATCTAGGCTCTTATGCGCAGAGTGAATATTTTTGAAAGGAGGGGAGCACCCAGCAGCCCTTCCTCCTGCCTTTGGCAAACCCAGCCTCTTTGCTGTGGTCACTAAGAGGAATCTTTGAAAATCCTGTTCATTTTGTGGCTGTTGAGCAATTTTAAGACTCTGTCTTTGAAGAGATAAGTGCGCAGAGCTAACTGGGCTGTCTGACCTCACTCTATTCTATTTACCCACCATATTTCTTGTACTGCAGCACTCTTCATCACTCTGAAGTCTAAGGGCAAAGCATCAGGGTATGTGATGGTGTAGTGATTTTCAAACAGTTTTTGTGAAGCCTTCTCCAGGCTAAAGATCCATCAAAACTGCATGTGCTGTGCTTTTCCTGCAGCTCTGTGGTACCCACTCGCCCCACTCCCTGCCAGCCCTGCTTCCCCTCGTGTGCCTCTTTGGGATAATGCTGGGAGCCTTTTCCCATGTTGCTCATCTTCTTTCCTGGCACGCTCTGCCTTCGTAATTAGATCTCAGTCATTTATTTGTGACATCCCAGTCTGATGCCACAGGACTGGAGAAAGTGCGAGCTAGTGAAAAAGGAGGAGGATTAGGGGAGCTCACTTACCAAGGCACTAAGTGGATGGTGTTATCATGAATCCCTTAACACAATGAACTGATTAGTTTAAACAGTGGAAGTTTCACAAGGCACTTAATTTCCAGCCGCTGTTTTGTCTTGCCTTGATTCAGCCTCACAATACTTTCTTCATGCAGTCTGCACAGTGCTTAACTTGCAATCATGCCTTTCCTATTGTTACTAATTATAATAAGTATCTTGGAAAATGGAAAAATGTTGATGTTAATTCTCAGCTTCTGTTGTTTTGGCTGAATGATGTGGTCCTGCAGAGCTTCATTTCCTAATGAACCACATCATCTTTACGGAGCTGTTCCATGGGATTCAACTTTTAAATTTTATCTCTGGTGCCTGCAAATGGGGCTTTTATGGTAAAACAGGTTCAAAAGGTTTTTCCTACCAACCAGAAGAATGGATCATTGCACTCATCTGATCTGCAGCGTTGCTTCAGAAGTGATTAAAGTAGTGCAGGTGGTGGCGGTGAAAAAGTGGGAGAGAAGAGTGGGGACCCAAGGGTGTGGTGGAGCTGTGATGTAGCTGTTCCTGCAGCTTCTGCTTGTGCTCCATGTCACAGGCAGAAATGGGACCTTGCTGGTTGGGGAAGAGGAGCATTTGGCTGTGGCACTGAACTGGAGTTCTGGGGTTATTGAGGGAATTTCCACCTGGTTTTGGCTTCCTGTGCAACATTAAGGAAAGCCTTTTAGTCTCTGTTCCTTGTTTTCCCAGCTGTAATGAGGGTGGCTCTTTTGCACGTGTTTATCTGCTTATTTTATTTTCGCTACATTTTTGTATCTGGAAATGCCTCATTAATTGTGAATGCAGTGCCTACAGCCCTGCAGCAGTACTGAATTAGGTCTTAGATGACTACAAAATATATCAAAGCAGTAAATTAGGATTAATCCAATCAGTTCTTTTAATCAGTTTTATAATTCAAAAGAACAGGAGCACTCCATGTAAGGCTGTAAAAAAACCCAGTAAATTAGGATTCATCCAATCAGTTCTTTTAATCAGTTTTATAATTCAAAAGAACAGGAGCACTCCATTTAAGGCATGTTGCTTGTGTTACAAATAAGTGGTCAGGCTTATTTTTCCCCCCCCTTTAAAAATATATCTAGTGTATCTCTCTGAAAAACCAAAAAAAGGAACTCTAGCTGTTGCTTTCAATAATTGGCAAGGATAGGAATAGGAAACAGGTACCTTGTCAATGATGGTGTATTTCCTAACTTCTTTTGAGCTCACTGCACTGTGGTGTATGAATAAATCCGGATAGAACACCAGTGTTCTACCTGGCTGTGGAGAACTGCAGCTAAATGCTGATGCTTCTAATTACAGCCGTGTTCAGACATGGGACATTTTCATCTAGGCCTACCTTAAAAAGGCTCAGACTACATGGAATATAATGCTGTCTTTAATGTCATATACATTGCAATATTAAATAAAAGCGCATTGCTTTCTTCTGCTGTGTGTTGTGGCATGTGAGGCTGGGTTTTAAAAGCAGCATCTTTTAATCTGTAGTAATGGTGATTCTGCATGTGGAGTGAGTGAAAACAGTTCTCTGGAAGTGCTCAGACTGCTGTACTGAGCTGCAGTCCAGACTCAATATTTGCTAGTGGTGAATTAGTCTGACAGTTGGCAGCTGATGCTGTTCAGGGACTCGGGAATGTATTGTGGTCAGCTGTGGCTCTCTCCTGGTGACACATCTCTGGCTATAAAAACAGAGCTGGTGGCCAGGGTGAGAATTCACCTGCATCTGGATGGTGAAGTTATTTATGCTCCAGTACGTGAGACTTTGCAGCACTTTGAAGTTTGCTGTTGATGATGCATCTTGGCACATGAACAGCAATGCACTGGCACCAGCACACAGACCTGTGCTACTGGAGTGAGTGAGGTCTGGGAGTTCTCTTGTCACAAAATGAAATCCTAGTCTTCAGGCATGTGAGCAAAGTTGCATTTTAGAGCAGTTCTTTTCATAGTGTTCTTTGCTTCTTCCAAGTATATAAATGCAGCAATATCTTGCAAATTAATTTTTAAGAAATTGTTTGTGCTCAAAGAATTTTTGTAATCCCATGATGGGTTTTGCACTTTTATGTTCTTGGGGAAACTGCTGTCTGCTTCCTTCATATTTCATAAGTGATGACTGGGTTTATACTGCTAGCGAGTGTTATGGGAGAAAGAAAATTTAGCAGGCTGGAGTCAAGACACTGCTTTGTTCTAAAGTCTGCTATAAGCTGCCCTGGGCAAAAGCAAATTGGGGTGTCTGTCCCACTGCCAGAATGATCTATAGAATGTTGAATATTGAGACATTGTTTAGGTCTGTCCTGCTCAGGCCTGTTAACTTGTGAATCCCTGGTCTTTATTACTTGGGCAGCAGCGGGCAAGAACACAGAGTGAGGCAGACAGAAAGCAGAAAGTGTAAAATACAGCAAATTCCCAAATGCCTGCAATGAGTAATTTTAACAAATGCATCACTGTTTCTTCATGTTGACTGCCTGCTGTTTCCACTCCTCTTTCTCTGCACGCTCAATATTTTCCTCCCATCTGTCCCTTGGCCGTAATGACGGGACAGATGTACTGCCTAAGCCTTCATCTTGGAGCTCGTATTAAAACAACCTCATTGCTCCATTCCTCCCCAGCAGTATTTATGTGCTCACCTTTCTTTATCATCTCCCCTTCCCTCATTTTCTCTGTACTGTGTTTAGATATATAGATATATATGTAATGTGCTCTCTCTCATGGCCTAAGTAGAAATATTATATACTCTAGGTATGAAATATTAATTGTTACATATACATATATATATTTTATATATAAGTATGTATGTGTGTATATATGTACATATATATATATATGTGTGTGTGTGTCTACATATAAAAATACATAGTGGATGCCTTCTACCTTTCACTGTAAAAGATTCTCTGTATGGTCTTTTTATGATGTGAAACAACCCATTCTTGTAACTGGCCCTTCGGACTCTGTAAGAAAAGCTTTTAAACAAGAAACCTCAGCATTTTCTTCATAAGGTTCTGTTAGGATCAGCTGTGCTTTGAACTGTTAAAAACTGTCATTTCTGTTGGATGTTTTCCTCAGGAGGTATTTTGGATATGTTAAAATCATAGCTAGAGAGAAAAAGGAGCAAGAATAGCATCTGCTGTGCATGGAGGGTCTGAGAGCACAGATCCGAGTCCATCCGCTGCAGGTCACTGCCTTCCTCTCCTGACTGCAATGTGAAAAGTTCATGGTACAGGCTGCTGCTGGAGGAGGGGAGGAAGCAAATGTTATTGTTAATGGTTTACTGTTTGCTTTGAGCAGAACCAGCCTTGGGAGTTTGTACTAAAATTCCCCCTAGAGCAGATGATTTGGCAACTAATACAATCTTCTCCTCACTACCACCTCCAGTTAGGAAATACCAGTGCATTCCACGTGTGTGCAACTCAGTTCTTGTCACCTCTGCAAATGCTTTACGTTGTAGCCTTTGGATTTTAATATCCTTAGGCAACAAACTATTTTCCCCCTAAAATACAATTTTGTCTTTAGTGCGTAGGTTAGACCGAGACTAGCAATCGTCTGTGCTGCTGACACATGCCAGTACAAGGAGCAGACTGAGCACTCTTGGGTTCATCCCCATTGCTAGATGTTAGAAAAAACCCACTTGCTGCTCAGATGCAGAGCTCTCACACAACATGATAATGGATTTAATACAAGTGAAGACTGCAGCAGGGTAGTCGGGAGTTATTTGTTCTCCAGGCTGGACAGAGCAGGAAGTGCTGCCCTTAGAATTGCAGCAAGATCCAGATCTGGCTTTTATCAAAACTCTCCAAAGGCAAAGACAGTTTGTGTGCAGAGACCATACATTTTTGGAATTCTTAAGCAGATTAGACAAATGTCTGTCAGGGACCCGAGTATTGATTCATATCTGGAATGTCTCTCTTTCCAATGCGACAAACCAAAACTTCCTGTGTGGAAAAGCTCAGCTGGAGATAAGTGATGTTGCAGTGAGCTGGCATGAAACCAGCCCTGCCTGTGCCTACTACATCCAGATGGGTCACAGGAGGGATTGGGTTTGTACTGAGGCACATCTTCATCCCCAGTACAGCTCCAGGGCTTTATCTAAGCCAACATGCTCACACACAAGTGCTGTGGTGGCAGGAGAGTCTGTGCTTAATTCATACTCTTTTTATACATTTTAGGGTTACTCTGGCTGCTGCAAATCTGTATTTTCCAAAGTTTGAAGGTTTGGTTGCAAACATTCTTTTTGATATAGTATGTTTTTCAGTATGTGTTGCCACGCAGCTGGCACGGTTTGATATTCTGTAGTATTTGCACAGTATTTTCCTTCCCACACATTCCTTCCTTCAACTCTGCTTATTTCAGATCATGCTGTTTAGTCCAGTGGATGTAACTGAAGCAGAAAGTTTTGCCCAACAGCAATAAAGGATGTAAAGTGACCATAATCCTAGGCATGGTTTGCTTTTAAAATAATGAGCAACCGTGATTAGTTTAACTCTTAACTCTTTCTTATTTTAGAACTTTATTTGTTGCTGTTTTGCCTTTTTTTTTTTTTTTTTGGTTACCAACAGTAAGGAAGATGCTTTTTGTAAGAATCTGTTTATCTTACTTATTAGCATGGAGAGGGTAAAATGAGTCAGTAAATATGAAGGACAGTTTTGTGTCTCCAAGTCTTACCCTGTTTTTACTTTTTAAACCAACTTTACTTCGAGTTTCTGGCTGCAGGTGTCAATTAGCCAGCAATTCCCACAGCCCACAATGTAGCTGTATGAAAGAAGCCAAATTCCAGTCCAGGTCTGCAGACTTTCCATGTGAGTCTGCCTTCTTTGGAGATGCTCTGGAGACACCACAGTGTGTGTGTATGAGTTGAAGGCTGGAAGACTGACTGTGGAAGCAGAAAAATGTTCATTTTGTTTTATTTGTTTGCTAGCAAGCTTTAGTGCTCAGGCACTTAACTGAAAAGTAATAGCAGGTAACCCAAAAGTCGGCAGAAAGAGTTGAAAGTTGTTTATTTTAACAGAATATCATTCAATAGGCAGGAGTACGGGGGAAAAGAAATTAAAACACAGTTTTGTGTGCTGTTCTTTGAATATTTTTCTTTAAGCCCAGTACTGAGAGTGATGTAGTTACTTAAGAACTTGTGGCTTTTTGAAACTATCTGTGTGTGAAGGCTGAAAATCCAGAAGGAAAATAGAAAGAATGGCAAATGCTGATTTTATAATGCGGTATTATTTTTAGGCTTGTTCTCATTACATTTTGGGGAACCTGCCCTGCTGTATTTTGTCTTCTTGAATATACTGAGCATTTTGAAGATGTTATAAAAGCGAATGTACTTTAAAGCAATGGGTTTTGAAGTAGAAAATGTTGGTTGTAAGACGGAAGATGCATTACTGGCAAAGTGTATTGTATGTTCCTATACAGTTAAACAGTGCAGGAACCTCATTTTGGCAAGGACTGTGAATTTCTGGGACGTAAAGAAAGACATACTTAAAATATTGTTGTGGCAAGGAGAGGCCAAAGGAGGCTGCAAGGAGGCTGGGGCCCCTCTTAGCTGGCAGATTCACAGGTTAATTAGGAGTTGAGGTTTTAGGCCAATTATTACAGGTTTCAAACCGATTTTCTTCGTTTCTCCACCTGTCATGTACACGAGTGCTCGGTTAGACACTTAGCATGGTAAGTGCATGCAAACCTCCCTGTGACAGCCTGTGGAGTTGTGCTATGCAGTGTGGGCAGGACAATTCCCAGATGCAGACCTTTAGCCCCCGGCAGCAGCTCCTTTGCGGGTTGAACTCGGAGGGGTGACCCAGTGGAGCCCACGAGCTGGGGAGAGCCTTGTGCTGAGAGGGTCTGCTGGGCTACGGGATTCCCCACCCCACTTCTCTGATCCATTCTCTCTCGCAGGCAGGAATGGCATCTCCTGAAAATCCCGAGCAGTTGATCATTGCCCTGGAACCCGAGGCTGCCTCTATCTACTGCCGAAAGCTGCGCCTGCACCAGATGATAGACCTGAGTAGTAGGGCACCTGTCAATGGCTACAGCCCGAGTGACACTATTGGAACTGGATTTACACAGGGTACTTCTGTTCATTCACTTTTTAGATTCTCATGCCTAAGTTTGCTTTGTCCCTGAGGGCTGGTTTCTGACCATTTCTTGTTGTCCTTGTTCTCTTGAAATGTTTCAGGCTGGCATCAGTTTGTTTTTCTAAACTGTTTTGCTGCTTACCGTAGTTAGACTTGCTTAGTTATTGACTCAGCAGACATCACAGGATGATTTGGATTGGAAAGAAACTCAAAAATCGTCTTGTTCTGACCATCTGCCATGGGCAGGGACACCTTCCACTAGACCAAGTTGCTCCAAGCCCCGTCCAACCTGGCCTTGAACACTTGCAGGGATGGGGCAGCCACAGCTTCTCTGGGCACCTTGTGCCAGGGCCTCACCACCCTCACAGGGAAGAATTTCTTCCTAATATTTTAGCATGCAGGTAGATTCCGTGTCTTGCCTTTAATTGGATGTTGTGGGAGTCTTTTAGTGTTTTCACAACAGTATTTTTCTGCCTCAGTTGAAGTTAGTACTTGATGTTGGATCATTTTTTTCATTTAATTTGTTGTAAGCAATTATGTGTTTGATTATCTGCATTATTGGGGCAGCGCTAAATAACTGGATCTGCAATGAAACTATTAACCTGAGGTGTTCCAAAGTATTGGCAGATGCTTTTTGATGTCATCTTTATGAAGTATCATTAATGACTTTCAACACTCAGTGGAGCACATGGCATTGGAAATGTAGCAATGAATTTATCTGCTTGTTGAAGAGCAACTGGATAATGCACTTCTGATTTATTGACCTGGGATCTGTTGCTACTGTCAGTGTTTGAAGGGGAGGGACAGAGATTGGACCACTGTGAGTCACTTGACAGAAGATTCTTCATCATCAGAGTTTGAGCTCATCATTTTTTGAGCTTGGTAGCCTACTGAAACTGGAGGGAAATAGAAGGGGAAAAAACAAAAGGAAAGTGGCCTGCAGCAGTAAGATTTGATTGCTGCATAATGTGCATATTTCCCTGTATCTCTAAATTGTAACAGTTGCCTTGATACTGATGGTAGTGTGACAGTCAATCCTAGAAGGATTTTTTCAGAAGAATCCGTATGTTATCACATTTGCTAGGTCAAAACAGTAGAGGCAGGTGGGAGGTTAAGCTAGTAGAGCTATTCCTGCACTTAAGCAGAGCATATTTTTTTCAGTTATGCAGAGTCACTACATCATTCTCTCAAATCCATGGCTCTCCCAGCCAGCCCTCGTCAGATGTGCTCGGTGTTCGGAGGCCCACGCAGAGTACAGGACACAATCTGTTTTCAGGATTCAGTCCCTCCAGGGCCCCTTGGCTCCTGTCCCCCTCATTCGTGCCATGAACTATTCCAGTTCCATGTGATTTTACATGAACTCACTTTCAGACAACACAGGGATTTGCTTTTGGGAAAATAATAAAGGAGTTTGTCTGGTTAAGGTTTTGAAGCTGGGCAGAATCTGGCAGATCGTGGATTTCTGCTAATGGGCTTTTTCTTGGGTGGGGGTACCACTCTCATTCTTGACTTTGTATGGTAAAAAGCTATTGGGGATGAGAAAGGTTTCATGTCAAAATTAATGAAAACAAAGTTTGGAGTGAATTAATTTGGGGTTGGAATTAAAATTTCATAAAGGCATGGCAGGCACCCAAGACAAGCTGAGAACAGATTAAGGAGAAAAACCCTTTAAATATAAACAGAGAGAAGCACTCCAAGGACCATATTATTGCTGTGAAGTCAAAACAAAAATTTTAGTGTTCCTAGTAGCAAGGATAAGCTTGCTTCAGTTGTAGTTAAAGACTGGCTCTTGTGTTCACTTCCAGCCCAGAGGAGGGAATGAAAGGATCGCCATTGATTCCTGTGGGTTTGACAGGCCCTCGCTTGGACCTAGTGCTTGTTCTGTCATGGAATGCTTCATCTGAGCTCTCCCTGTGCTGCCAAGTCAGTGCACTGAGGCTGGGGCAGCTTCTCTGCATCATGGGCTCTTTTTGGGGAGGGGGAAGGAGCAAGTGGAGCTGATGCTCTCTTTTCTGATGACAGGCACTATAGAAATAGGGAGCAAATTCTGTGATTTGCGTGCTGATATTTTCAGAAAGAATCTTCACTCATGACAGGCTGCCTTCTCTTGTAGTGTTTTATGAAGTGCCTTTGAAGGTGGGTGAAGATAACACAAGGAGTGTAGGTTTTTTGATCATTCAGTTGTAGAGGTTGATTTAGAAGCATAAATAGCAGAGGTTCTCACTACTCTGCTTCCTCTTGACAGACTGTTCTGCATCTTTTAAATGTCTAAGTAGCAGTTAAGTCTTGTAAGTTAACTGATTGTTGTAATAGTCTTGCAAGATTGCACTTTATTTTTAATTGGTGTATATTTTGAATACTATGAGGGTCAGCCCTGGTGACCACTGTGTCCTTAAGAAGTTACTAATCTGAGCAGCAGTGCTTCTGGCTGCTGGTTTTGAGGAAGACTGACATCCTGAGAGGCTGGGGAGGCGTATTTGCCTGAGCACTCAAAATGAGCAGTGGTTTTTGGAAGTCCGGGAATGTTCTCCCATCCCGGGTGGTGTGGGAGCAGGCTGGGGCTGCCACCTGCTGATAGAGGCTGCTGTGAGCACAGCTGGCTGCCAGCCCCCCACCCTGCTGCCAGCACACGCTTTGCAAGCCAAAGGTGGATGAAAAAACCCCAAGTCAGACCTGTTCATAGCTTTCTTATTAGGTTATTACTGCATATGATTAGTTTGCGTTATTTGTATTAGGTAATTAGTATAGATTAAAATACATATAAGTATATATAACAATATCAAGGAAGATCAGGGTGGCTATAAACCATTTTTCCTTCTTTCTAGGAATGACATTCTAACATTCCTGGTTCCAATGCAATAATTTTTGTACATTTGTTTTTGTTAAGAAGTGATACATACAGATCTGTCAGCCTGCTTGCACTTGTTTCCTGCAGTTTATGATTTTATTTTTTCCATGCTTTTTTATACTCAGTAACGTTTTTTCTGTCAATCGCTAGGGAAGGAACACGTGCGCCGGAACCGGCAGAGTCGGACCTTCATGGTGGAAAATGTCATAGGAGAGATCTGGTCCGAGCTGGAGGAAGGTACTGTCCTTCCTTTCCTGAACAAACTTTGCTCTCACTGGTTTTGTATTGCAGACAGATGCTGTGTTTTCCACAAAGGTGCTGTGCACTGCATTGTTCTCCCAGTGGTTGTAAAGGGGAAAAGGAAAAAAACCACAAGTTCATGTGCTGCTCTCATTTACAAATGCTGAACTGCAATTCTGTGCGCTCTGGGAAAATATGATTTATTAAAGAGGTGGTGGGAAGCCATCAACTAGAATATTTTCCTCAGAACAGGCTTTGTAAATGTGGTATAATATTTGGTAGCCCCCTAGGATGTACACCAGCAGGATGAGCAGTCCCACTTTTCAGCTGTGTTACATCAGTAGCTTTTGACATCTGACTTTGATATTTGTTATAGATCATTGTGTTATAATTGCTAGCAAAGATCAAGTCTTCAGCACAGCCATTCCTGGCTGTCTGCAGGCCATTATCTCCCCTGGTGCCCTCAGGAGCTCTCACTGCAGTGAGCTGCTGTGCTCACGGTGGTGTAAATGCCCCTGGCCTCTCCCCTTGGTGTTCCAGGTGATCGGTACATCGTGGTTGACAGCGGAGGGGGCACAGTGGATATGACTGTCCATCAGATCAGGCTCCCTGAAGGACATCTGAAGGAGCTCTACAAAGCAACAGGTAATGTCACTTCCACTGCTTGCTTTATGTAATTAGATTGTGTGTTGTATATTTATGCAAAGTTTTGACTTGTCAATGAAGGAAATGCATGCCTTTGTTGCATTTTACTGACAGTTCTTCCTGAAATGAGACCAGCACTCAAAATTAGTATAACCCAGCTGCTGGTTGGCTGAATCACTCATTTATAGTGTTAGTGGTACACTGGCTGTGATGATACAGGAGTAACAGGGAGGCAAAGGTCAGATCATGTTGTGTATTAGACCAGCTGTTACCTTTAGGAAAGAACCTCTTTTTGTGGACCTTCTCCCGTGACAGCCCTGAGAGTGTCGTTCTGATCTGGTCAACTCGCAATGTCATCAGAATATTAAAGAATATCCAGAATATTGAAGCTGTGTTTTGTCTCTGGTACAGGTGGGCCATACGGTTCTCTAGGTGTGGACTACGAGTTTGAAAAGCTCCTGTGTAAAATATTTGGGGAAGATTTCATTGAGCAGTTTAAAATCAAGCGTCCTGCGGCCTGGGTGGATCTGATGATTGCGTTTGAGTCCCGCAAGCGGGCGGCAGCTCCCGACAGGACCAACCCCCTAAACATCACCCTGCCTTTCTCCTTCATTGACTACTACAAGAAGTTCCGAGGTCACAGTGTAGAACATGCCTTGAGGAAAAGCAAGTGAGTAGGCAATTGAAACCACGTGGATGCAGGATTAACATCTGGTAGCAAAGACAAACAATTAAAATATCCTAATTACATTAGGACTGAAAGGTAATAGTGTAAAAATGTTATGAAAGGATGAGAAAATGGGATTGCCTCTAGTGCAGTTTCCAGAATGAAAAGTTCTGATTGATCTCTTTAAAAGCTTTTCTGTGCAAGACTTGCACTTCTCAGGTATTGCTTTCTCCGACTTCTGTTAGGCCACCACTGCATCACTTTCTTTGGCTGTATGTTGTGAGTCCCTTGCATGTTACTTAGGAATGTCAGATATCAAACACAGAACTCATTGCCTAGAACCTTAATTTTTAGCAGCCTGGATCCATGGAAAAAATCCAAGATTGTGAAATGTGTAAATATGTTCATGGCTTGAGGGAAGTTATTGACAGTATCAGATCACTGGAGAAGACGTACACTACATAAGCTCTGCAAGGGGAAAGCATTCAGCTTTTGAAGTGATGGCAGGCTTTTGCTTCTTCTAGTATTTTACAAGTTTGATAATTTGCCTGATAGGCAGGGAGACATAATCCCCTCCAGAGATTTTAATTCATGATTTTCAGTATCAAAAAGTCACCCTAAATGACAAGATCATGGACTGCTGTAGAAAAGGAAGTGAAAAGAAAGTAGAAATGGGCATTTTGCATCTTTCGAAGTTGCATACTACAGAGAACCTGGAGTTTAATGGTGTAAAAGAAAATGAACAAGAGAACCTGTGAATCTGAGGCAGAAGGCTTGGAACCTGAGAGGGGAAGATTTGATATTTAGTACCTGTACCTTAATTTTTTAAACAAGCCAGTGTCGAATGTAGTATACAGGCCTTTCATGTACTATAAACTTAAATGGCTTGGAATCCAGCTAAAAGTCACTTTCTAAATGAGACTGAGGTTCTGAAATCCTTAAAAATTTCTGCAAATACTCCCCCTCACAAGGCCATCTCCTTTTTATTAGTAGTCTTAATGGTGAATCTTAGAGGAAATGCTAAATGCTCCCTTCAAATGAAATGAAATGAATTGGATAACAGCACAGAAAGAGTGTGAAGGTTGACATGTAATGTGCATGAATGAAAGGGAGATTACTGAGCTATACAGATGTGTATCAGTGATAGAATAGCATAATGTCTGTATTCACTTAATAAATGTTATGCCTCATTAAAAATGCTGTTCTCTCTTCTGCCTCCTGAGGCTTCCCAACTTGCTTGTCTTCCTCGTGTGTTTCCAGTGGCTTTGGCCTGCTACTGCTGTAATCTAAATGTTGCCCTTGTGGCGATGAATCAGTGCTGTTTCAGATGAGCGAGCACTGCATTGACTGCCAGCTGTTTCAGAGAGCAGTTGAGCATTGCTAATGCTGCAGAAGGCAATCAGGCAAAGAAAACAACAATTAGACAAGCAAAAATAATAATTCTCCCTTCAAGTTTTACATAACTGCAGTTGGTATGGGGCTAGGGTGAGGTGGGGCACTTTCTTCCAAGGAAAATGCACGCAGATTCTGTAAACTCATTAATTCATTTGTTTAAGATGTCTGGTGGTTGTTTTGCGGCTCAGCTGCAATGCTTTAATGTTCTTTCTCACTGTTCTTTTGCAGCGTGGACTTTGTGAAGTGGTCCTCCCAGGGAATGCTGAGGATGAGCCCAGATGCAATGAATGCTCTTTTCAAACCTACGATTGACCAGATCGTTCAGCACCTGAGTACGTATCTGTGTGTGATTCCATTTCTGGCTGAGCTGAAACTGAAGCTTTGCTCACCCATTTCAACCCTCCTGCTATGCACCAGTTGTGGACAAGGAATTTAGTTCTGAAACTTGCAGCTCTCTACAAATCCGCTAGGAAAATAATAAAAGTGAGGGATGTGTCCTGAGCCCATGCTCCTACCTAGCTCTAGTACTGGTTACTGGGTGTGATCCAGTCCTGCTCCTGCCTGAGCTTCAACTACTCTGTGCTTCCAGGGCTGCAAGCATTCAGAAGGCTGACATGCCCTGAGAAACCCAGATCCTGCCTTTCTTTTTATTCTGTTTCAGGCAACAACTAAATAATGCCAGAGGTGTAATTCATTTCTGATTATTCCTGGTATTAAGACCTCTGGTTCATTCCTCCCCACTGGAAGGTCACATTTGTTCATGGCCATCCAAATCACTGCCATCTCTAAAACACAAATAGTAAATGATGCATCATGGTAAAAGTACTTCCAGGCATGGCTTGGAAGCAGCAATGAATTTATTTGTCCCATAATGGAAAGTGACGTGCTTTTTGGGAAAGTTACTATTTAAGGTCTTCCTGGTGGAAGATGAAATTTGTATCAAGTAGAGTATAACATGTGTGGTGAGAAAAGTGTTGTTTCTACACATTACAAAGCACTATTTGGAATGGAATATCCAGCTTTGCTCATCACATGTGAGGGATTATTTGCTACATTTCAGAACTTAATAAAACAACAAGTATAGAGCAGCTTACGTGTGAGCAGGGAGGGACACATCTGGGACTGTAACAGCTGTGACAGGTAACGCAGTTGTTTGAGCTACAAGTGAGCCTACAACTGAACTGCATGATTTTCTTCAAAGTAGGAGATGAGGGCTTAAGCTAAGAAGGAACATCTGTAAAAATGTAAAGAGGCATTATTTTGCAGATGGTATTTATTGTGGTTAGGATGTTGGGGTCAGAAATAATAAGCGCATTTGAAATGGGGTGATTTATCTGGAATGCAATAAAGGGTCGGTTTAGAGGTCAAATAAGGACCTTAATAAAGGTCAAATGCCACTTCAGAAATGTTGTATGCTTTGAGGTAAGTGAATTCATAGTGAAATGTGGTAGACAGTACAGTCGTGGGGCTGGTGCATGCTGAGGGTGGCAGTGTGGGCACAGATGTGGCAGTTTCAGATCACGTGCATGGAACACTCGGTGCACTCAGACATTGGGATTTTC
This sequence comes from Mohoua ochrocephala, assembly GCA_013398855.1. Taxonomy (NCBI): domain Eukaryota; kingdom Metazoa; phylum Chordata; class Aves; order Passeriformes; family Acanthizidae; genus Mohoua; species Mohoua ochrocephala. The sequence goes on from VZTA01027635.1 coordinate 47,721, forward strand.
ACTTGCTCTGCCTCATCACAGTGGATTTTTCCTTATTGAATGATCTCTTTGTCTGTGCAGGTGAAGTGTTTGATAAGCCAGAGGTGACCAACGTGAAGTTTCTGTTCCTGGTGGGCGGCTTCGCTGAATCCCCCTTGCTCCAACAAGCCGTCCAGAGCGCCTTTGGCTCGAGGTGCCGGGTCATCATTCCCCAGGATGTGGGTCTGACCATCCTCAAAGGAGCTGTTCTCTTTGGCCTCGACCCTGCTGTCATCAAGGTGCGGCGCTCCCCTCTCACCTACGGCGTGGGGGTGCTCAACCGCTTCGTGGAGGGGAAGCACCCCCCGGAGAAGCTGCTCGTCAAAGACGGCACGCGCTGGTGCACTGATGTCTTTGACAAATTTATCTCAGCCGACCAGTCTGTAGCCCTGGGAGAGACTGTGACACGCAGTTACACACCCGCCAAGCCTTCTCAGTTAGTAATAGTGATCAATATCTACAGCTCAGAGCAAGACAACGTCAGCTTCATCACCGAGCCCGGCGTGAAGAAGTGCGGCACCCTGCGCTTGGATCTCACGGGAACTGACGCTTCCGTGCCCAACCGGCGCGAGATCAAAACACTGATGCAGTTTGGGGACACTGAAATCAAAGCCATGGCTGTTGATGTTGCGACCTCTAAAAGTGTCAAAGTTGGTATTGATTTCTTAAATTACTAACGGCCCTTTCCCCCACCACAGCCTGTTTGTGAGACTGATCTTCCACTGTTCCATTTTTTGACTTTCGTCTGTCACGTCATCACCTTGAATTTCAGCAGGCTGTATGAGAACAGCTAGGAAGGTGGGGTATGTCGTGTTTGTGCCCTTTGGTGACCAAAGGCTGGATTTTGAAAGATCCTTAAAAAGTTTCGGGAGCAAAAGTTCCAGAGGTAGTAAAAGTTACCAAGTTACTCAAGCATGCTTAAAGATCTACCTTTAATTAAGTAAACACTGATTATTGTTGGGTCCTGAAGGTTAGTTAAAAATATACCAAATTGTAATCTCTTTGCCTTCTTCTTCTTCTTCTCTTCCTCCTGAGAAAAACTCACTAACCCACATGGCTGTTGTAAGGGGTGTATCTGTGTGGGATATCTGTTTAAACAGCACCATCCTCTGGCAATGGGAACAAATTAGTAGTTTATAGCATTCTTTTGATTTTGCCCAGTGCTTTCAGAATGTAAAGTGCTGAAAATCGATGGCTCAAAGAAATAGGAACTAAATTACTTAAATTCTGAGTAAAGAAAATCCCGATAAATCCTTAAAATTATATTTAGGAAATACGTATGTGTTTTGGGAGCCTGATATTGATTGCTCCAATTTGAAAACAGGGCCTTTGTTATCACAGCTCTCAGAACAAGCTGTCAGATTAATTAGCTAGCATTACCTTCATTATACTTTGGAAAATAATATTAAGACCAAACCTATTTCACTTTTGGGTCTTCTAAACTTATTTTTATTAGTTTCCATCTGAAACCGTAGAATCACAGAGTAGTTGAGCTTGAAGAGGACATCCATGGACTGTCTGATAAAACTTCTCAGTTCTGACCAGTATCAATCAGAACAAGTTGCTTTTTCTAATTTTTATTATCTCCAAAATGAAGATCCCTAAACTCCAGGCAACTTATCTGACAACCCTCACTGCAAAAGTTTTTTCTTACCTTTAAAAGGAATTTCTTGAGTTTAAATTCGTGCGTGTTGCTTCTTTCTTGCTCCTTTGCTAGATACCTCTGAGAAGTCTGGCTCCATCCTCTTTGCTGTCTGCTCTCAGGCACTTGTACACATTCCTAGCATGCCCTGAGCCTCCTTGAGTCCAACAGCCCCAGCTCTCTCAGCCTCTCCTCACATGAAAGATCCCCCAATCCCTTCATCGCCTTCATGACCCTTTGTCGGTCTCGGTGCCCTGTGTCCGTGTCTCTCTTGTCCTGGGAAGCACAGAACTGGACCTGGCACTCCAGACATGGTCTCACCAGGGCTGAATCAGGGGAATAATCACTTTCCTAGACCTGCTGACAGTGCTGTTCCCAGTGCAGCCCAGGAGGCTGCTGGCATTCCTCACTGCAAGGGCACATTGCTGGCTCACGCTCAGCCTTGTGTCTGCCACGGTGCCAAGGTGTTGTTCTGCTTCCCAGACAGTTGGTCCACAGCTTCTCCTGGTGCGTGGGGTTATTCCTGCCCTGGTTCAGGACTTTGCACTTGCCTTTGCTGAACTTTATGAGGTTCCTGTCTGCGCATTTCTCCAGCCTGTCAACATCCCTGTGACCCATCTGCTTTATCAAGCACTTCCTCAAGTGGTTACATTTCTTTTCTTGTTCGTTCCTGTGTCAGGATTTGGAAGCACAGCTAGATGATGGCTGTCCACAAACAATTAAACAATTAAACAATTCAGAAGAGACAAAACATGCAGATCAAAAGTACCATAATGTGTCTTTTGTAGCAAACGTTTTAATTGAGTAAAATATACAACTTTCTGGAAGTGTTTCCTTAAGCATGCTCACCTGGAAAATTTCTTTTGCAACTAGAGTAGTTTTTATTTTGCAAAATGCTACAGGAGGAAAACTTCTGAAACCTACATTCTGTATCTGCCATGAACTGACAACTTCAGATTGAAATCCTAATCCCGCTCCAAATTAGCAGACTGGTACCAACCTGTAGAATCCACCCTAAAATGCTGACACTTTTCAGAGTATTTATACAGAGCTGCCTGATTACCTGCTGGAATTCATTACATTTTCAAAACTTTGCAGCATTAATTATTAATCAGAACCTTCCTTTTTAAAAAGTTGAGCATGAGTTAAGTCCATTACTGACACTTTTGGGAGATTAAAGCTTTATCAGTTATTTCATTAATTTATGTTCCAGTCCTGCACTTCAACTTTCTGTGTTTATCCTGGAGTTTTGCCACAGTAGAGAGCTGCAGAACTGATCCACTGCATTTTGTCGTTGACTTTTCTGTGTCTCCTGCAGAATTCCCTGGTTGAATGGGAAATGTGTTCTGCATTCAGCTTTAAAATAAATAAATAAAGGACTATGGAGAATGCTAGTCACAGTATCCTGCTGGATACTTGCTATAATTACAAAGTGTGCTTGCTAGCAGTCGATTTCCTGCTGCCTGCTAAATGCTTTAAAAGCTAAATACTGGGATTTTTTTGTGTGTGTTGCTTTCCATGGTTTACAAACAAGAGAAACTTTAAGATGAGTTATGAACAATATAATTTTATGTATATACAATATTTAAATATTGTACAGACTCTTTCTTTCTACAGTGCTATTTTCTTGTATAAAAATGCACTTTGCCTCTGTTGATTTCATTCAGCTGTTAATTTTAAATAACATAGTTTCTCAATCAGCTTCTGTAATTATAGGCTTTTAAAGATGGTAAGATATGAAATGTGAAAGGCCGATCTTATAATAATAGGAAAGAAATGTTGGTGTGTCAGAGAATACAACATTCTTCCTGCAATGCAAGTCATACCAGCTAAGCACATCACACAAATGCAATAGTCTGTTGCTGGGGTGTTCATTTCTTTGTTTCCGATGGTGACCATTCCATCTCCAGCAGTTCTTCATAATAATGGATGAATCCTCCTGTAAAACCAAAAAATCAGATTGTAAAATCTGGGTATACAGCTTCTTCACTAGGTTTTGGGTTTTTAATAAGGATCTTCTCTAGTTTAAGAAACAACAACAACAACAAATGAAAAACTACCTTCCAAAGCCAGGCAACACTCTTGTATTGTAGCTGCAGGTGAGATCCAGTCTCTGTCTACCGCTTCCACCTACCAAAAAGCAAAGTTCTTACAGAAAAATAAGCTTTGCTGTCTTTGCATGCTATGTTAAGCTGAATCTGTCCAGTTCTGCACAGATTTGTTTTCAGTGGCCTTAACACGGGATTTGATCTAATAAATGGCTGCCACCCCCTGTCTCCCCTGTGAAGAGGAGGTGACCTGCAAGATCAGGTGGCCCATGATTTTTGTGCTGTTTCCAGCCTGTCTGCAGGGAAAGCTACAGGTGGTTTCTGCAGCTATTCTGAAGCACAGTTCCCTGCACAGCAGCGATTCTCTGCCCTCTCTGATTCCCCTTTTGTAAGATCCCATCTGGATCCAAGCAGGGGCTTGTTGCTGAAATCCCTGTGACTGTAAAACGTGGTTTACATATTTTTGCACTTCCTCCTTCAGTCTGATGAGAACACTATCAAGCTTATCTTTGCGGAGCACTGAACTACTGAACAAACTCCCAGCTGTCCTTGTTGCCCTCTTTCAGAATGGAAAATTAGCTTGTCTCTCTAAGGAATTAGAATTGTTAAGTAGAATATTATGCTGTGGTCTGTAGACTATAACCCAATTAAACAACGTCACGTTGTAAGAGGCATGTGGATGCCCATTTTGATAAAGGATGTTAGGCTGTAAAATTAATATGAAATTGACTAGGAAATGAGGCATTTTTAGAATTGTAGTTGTGATACTTCTGCAGGAGATTGCCTGCAGAGCATTTTTTTGGTAGGGGTTTCAGATGACATTGTGCAACTTAACGTTGAAAAGACAACGGGGCCTGCTGTCCGTAGGGAAAGCAGAAGGTCTTGGCAGGAGTTTTACTCTGAGCAGCAACTTGCAAGTTTGGGTCCAAGTTACTGAACTCTAGGCTGAAGTTTAGCAGCTAATTGTGATGGAATGATTAATTGTGCTAGAATATGATAAATGTGCAGTGGTGGTTAGGACAGTTTGCATTGGTATGAGTATACCAATATTTATATACAGGAGTTTTAATGCATTATTATGAGAAGGCTAATTATATATTGCAGAGATTTAATAGCCAAGATAAGCTGCATATTTATGATATGAAGTGGCTTAAGCGGATGAATAGTATAAAAGTTGTTGGGCATAATGTCACAGTACTCACCTGCTTGAAATAGTCTTAAAACTATATTATAAAACCAACCATTGTGGTCTTGTTCACCTCTGTGCAAGATAAATTCAGATTTCACTGATACTTGGAGCTGTTCACAACTTGTCTGGATTGTATCTTGAGTGTTCTTGTGTCTTCAATCATGTCAAATAAAATACCTTAAAACTAATTCCTCTTTTTCGGTGCTACTATTCTTGTGAAAACGGCTGTAAAAGGAAACCTAATTTATTATGAAAGTGAGACAGGCCAAGTGGTTATGCTTGAATTTGGGTGCTCCTTCATGTGTGTAACTGAGCAGAAATGACACCAACCATCTGTACTGCTTTAGTTCACTTGTGTCCTCCAAGTGTGCCCAAGGTGGAACTTGGCTGCTACTCAGGACTCCTCTTCCAGCAAAATTGGTGTAGCTGTCTGAGTAAGGTTTTGTTGGAGTTCAGACAGAAAGACTTTGGGCAATACCAGAAGCAGATCAGGTATTTTCTGTAATGATGCTCTCAGAGAGCCAGGAAATCAAATATAAGTTTTGATAAATCAATGAGAACTGTAATCTCTTAGGTCTTGTGTTACTAAAAGCTGTTTTATTGTTAAAAATGCATTATCGGGCCAATAAGCTGGCCAATAACCAGGTATATTAGCATGAGAATGGGCCTCTTTATAGATCTAGGGGTGTTTAGTAAGGTCCAGCTGCACTGAAAAACCCTTGCACAGCAGTTTGTGCAGCGTTACATTTTTCTGCTAACAGCTGTAGGCCGTGTCCCTCTGAAATTCAGCAGCGTTGGCACAAGCTCTGGAGGTGATTCAGTGGCACAGGTGACCTTGGTCCATGATGCTTCACAAATGCAGAGAGTGAACTGAGATGCTTTAGCAGCCACTACACCCAACTTCCACCTATTTGCTGCAATGAAGGTGTTTTACAAGTGCTTTATGACTATAATTATAAACACCATCCTAATAGGCTAGGTACTGTATTTAACTTGTAATGAACTTGATTTCAGCTAAACATTCAATTAATGTTACTAGTACAATGGGAAATATAATTACAGTCTTCAGAGACACATTAAGAACCAAATTTTGCTTTCAGTGTTCTACCACATTGCTGAAGATTCCAGTGGAGTTTCATGTGTGTGCATTCAGAATTTGGTCCTTCCACTGGACTTTCCTAAATCTTAAGGCTTTCTCATAGGAGTGTGTTTATATTTACAGCTACAGCCCCATCTTGGTAGAAGGGATTTTGTATAAACTGTTGGTTCCACAAAATCACGTAAGTCCCTACTGAAATTTGCAGATTTTGCATTCATACGAATAGCTATGGAATAAAAGAACTTGTAAAACAACCTTCCTTACAGCAGTGTCCAGCTCTCTTGTCTTAAGGACAACAGATTCAGAGCTCCTTTACTCAGTGCAAGAACTGCTTGATTTTCAAGAGATGCAGCCTGGATAAATTAGTGAAAAGTGCAGATGCTTTGTATGTAACAATAATAACAGGGATTCAGGCCTTTTATTTGCCAGTCTTGTACTTACTTTTTTTTTTAGCAATAAATTCAGTTTTATTAGTTCTCATTCATGCCTTGCCATGTTCTAGCATACAAAAACATTTTTGTGGTGGAACAGTGCAGACTAACAATGAGGTATTGTGCTTTTTTCCTTCAAGTTAAGAAGGAAACCACCTTGAAAGTGGATATTCAAAAAAAAGGCAGGAGTTTCCACCCCAGCCTGTGCAGTTCCACAGATGCAAAGATAATTTCTTTCAGCAAAAACTGTCTTGTGCCATCCTTATGCCATTTATTGAGTCAGTTAACTGCAAATATTTTTCTTCAAACCAAGACATTCTGTGTTGTCTTCAGTTTACATACAGTTGATTAGGTGCTGGTTATGATTTTGAAGTAGTACCTATATTCTCATTTTTCAGGGATTGTAGTAATAGGGAAAAGTTTACTAGATGCCATATCCCAGGAGCTCTGGCTTTGTGCCCAGAGCAGAAGTTACTGAATGAGGACATGGTGTTCATTACCATGTGACGGCAAAAAAAATTAAGAACTTGGTAGATTGCAGCCACTGTGATGTTTCTATCAGTGTCCACAGGTGAGCTGACACAGACTTGGAGAAATGAAAAATAAATCTAAGCTTACTCTGGGAATATTGTGTGCTGCAGCAGAGCCAAGATGTCAAAGGAGGACGACACCAGTGTAAGGAAGGTGGCTGGAGAGATGTGTAACCAGGACCTGGATGTGCTAGAACAGAGGCACTGGAGTGTAACCAGGAGCTGGATGTGCTAGAACAGAGACACTGGAGTGTAACCAGGACCTGGATGTGCTAGAACAGAGGCTCTGGAGTGTCACTAGGAGCTGGATGTGCTAGAACAGAGGCACTGGAGTGTCACCAGGAGCTGGATGTGCTAGAACAGAGGCACTGGAGTGCTCTGGAGGTTGCAGGGTCAGGCATGGTTTCAAAGCAGAGAGTGGTGAGATACAGCTGTGACTGCCAGGGTTTGTTAAACCGTGGTAATCTAAGGAGTTAGAAAGGTGACTCTCCCTTTCCTGAGGGCAACAAGGAGTATTTCCTTCCCTTTGAGGAATAATCTCTGCACCTCTAGTAGGAACTTCCGTCTGCCCTCAGCTGATAAGAGCAGACACCGGACTGAACACGTCCTCTTCCTCTGTGGTCCAGGGAGCAGCCTCAGTGCTGCCCTGGTGCCTCTCACACACAAACAGCCTGCAGGCCGTGCACTTGGTAACACACACAAGGCTGCAGCTGAAGCACTGCAGGGAATGGATTGCTCAGGAGGTTTATTTTCCATCTGGTGACAATCATAATGGATCTGTTTTCTCAGCCTATGTCCCCTCACCAACACTTTGCCTAGATGACTCCTCAAAATGAGTGGAGTTGGAGGAAGTTCACTGTGAGCAGAGCAGAATCCAGCAGAGAAGGTGCTGGTTCTGCATGATGTATGCAGGAGTTACATCTAAACGTGGTTTTTTCCACAAACAGCATTCCAGCATCCTTCTTCAGATGATTTCCTCCCTGTGTTCTTTGTGTTGGCAGAGGTCTGGATACCAGTACTATCTGCAGGGTGTTGTGAACACACAGCCTTGCCCATGAAAAATTCCTTACACAGTGGGCAGGAGAACAGATTTGTCTACTCAGGAAACAAGGTCGATGTTTCAGCCTGATAATTGTGTAAGGCAGCTGAAGCATCAGGTAACATCACTGAGGATGTTCCAAAACACATTTGAATTAATGTTGTAGTTCTTTTGTCTTGTGGGTGAAACACATGAGATTGAAGATCAAAAAGTGCCACACATTTATCAAGGATGTTACAGGACTGAGGGGATGTTGACAAACTACACTGATCATATCCCACTGAAGCAATTTTAATTTCTCCCCTTCAGAGTCAAGTAGCGGATAATAATTCAGGTTTTTTCTCTTCTCTGTTCAGATCCATCCAGTATTTTGCCTGACTGCAACTGCAGCTCTGTCAGAGCATCACAGGAGATTCACATAGCTGGAAAGGACCTCAGGCATCAATCATATATCACCTTCTGCTGCAAAACAATATTAGTTCTGCCTAAACTACTCTCAACTCTTATTTAACCTAGTTTTAAAACTTCTGATGCTGAAATGGTGTCACCTGCTTGGGCAGTTTGTTTGTTTCACTGTCCTCATCTGTCTGAAGTCTTATATAATGTCAGCTTTGACTTTCTGTGGTTGTCCTACCCCTAGAGAACATGGGAACAATTCATCTCATTCCTGCCCTGACAGCTTTTGACATATCTGAAGACCAGTTTCATCCATGCCCTGAATCTAATTATTTAATTAAATCCCAGGTCCTTCAATCATGTTTTGTAGACCTGTGATGTTTTTTATGGCTCTGTTGGGAGCTTTGAGGATTAGGCAGTGGATGCTGGTTTCTGGCAGATAAGCATCTTATTGCTGGGAGGAGATTTGGAAACTGGTGCTGAAGTTGTTCTGTGTGAACACACGTGAGGGCCTCGTGGTGGGAGCATCCCTCTCCAGAACAGCCCTGGTGAAGCATCAACAAACAATGAAATGGGATGTGGGTATTCGAGGCACGTGGTGGTTTTGTCTTTTGCAAACATTGATTAAAGGCCTTCTGGTGTTTAAGCTGAAAGGAATGTGTTTAAACCTCAGGAGCTTGTGACAGTAGTTAATGTTACATTGGCTGGGTGTGCTTTGGATAAATGGCACTTATGAGGTAACCACAAGTCACGGTTATGAAGCAGACTGTGAGTTTTCCACTCACTTTGCTTTTGGAATTTGCACCATTAAGACATTTTCCTTGAACTCCTGTGCTGTGGAAGTTCTGATAAACTACTGGTGCTTTTCAGGCCTGAAGTGTGTTGGGCTTTTCAGCTGCGTGAAAAGCGCCGCGATGAAAAACTTCAAAGAGGGTGAAAAATCTCTGACTTCGTGAATGACTTGAGGGGGTGGTTTTGGCAGGGTACGTTGAGCTTTTTTACTCTGGATTTAAAATGCAGGAAAATACTCCAGCCACAGAAAATCGGGTTCCACTCTGAGTTGAAGATTAATTTAATCTGGTAGTCACCCCTACTTTTGACCTCTGGGTGTCTAAGTCTCCCTTACACACCCCTGCCATTAAAATCTCTGCCTTTTCTTTGTGGCTGCTATGGGACATCCTGACCTTTGGAAAATGAAGATCTAAATGAAGAGTATTGGAAGACTGTGCTTTAGACTCAGTTGTTTAATAGCTATTTTACTCAAATTGATGGCTTTGGAAGAACCGTATGATCTCTTGGGAGATTCCCAATGCTCCATCACCTAAAACTGTGACTGGTGTGATGCCAACAGTGAATGACAAACCTTGTGCATCACTATTTCCTCTCTGCTGAACCAGTGGAGAAAGCAGAGCTGCTGTAAACAAGAAAACAGCTCTCTGTAGTGCCAACTCTGCACACAGGATTTGTTTCATCTGCTCTATTCTACTCCTCCAAAGCTGAAATTAAGCATTTTTTACAGTCTCCATGCCCAAAATACCTCACGTGAACAAAGAAGATTATGGGACTGATGTGAGCATCTTGGTGTACCCAGAGAACCCTAAAAGATCTGCCCTGTAGATGAGCAGTCCTGGTTGGGAGCACCAGAACAGCTGGACCAGTTTTGGATACTAAAGCAAAGCAAAAGCAACTGGAGAAACTCCTCAAATTTATTGAACCTTCTGGGGGCTTTTTGTGTGTGAAGTTATATTCCTCTTCCCAGAGTACTATTAGCATATTCACCTACATTTAAATAATTAATTTCCTTGTTATACGCCAACTCTTAATTTTTTGTTCTTTCAGAATTATTGAAATCTGTGACAAGAGGTAGTGATACGACGAAATGCTTGGTTTCTGGTTTGTTAATCAATTCCATAATATCTCATTCTTCACAATTGCTTTATTTAATAGCACCAATTTCTGCTTTCAGGTCTTGACTTCCCTGTTAAGCTTTTAAGTTTCAGAATTTTTTTTAATCTTTTAACCTTTATCCCTTTGATTTTTTTTTTTTCTCAGCCTATAATTTATTATACAGTCTCCTGTCAGAGGAGGAGGTAGACTAGGTGATTTTTACTGTATTGCAAATTATAATTATTATAGTTATTTGCATTAGTAATGGATTCATTCTTATCACTGAAAACAATTCCATTATCTGATCAGACAGTTATCTTCACACTGTCCGTGATCATATACTTTCATTAGGCACCTCTTTCTCTGTGGGTCAAAAGGAGAATTATTCTTTGGTGCAGTCACTCTGCTCTCCACTTTGAACATTTTTCCCTGGTTAAAAAGAAGTTTTTATTACCTTACAAGGGTCCTATGCAATAAAAATGCATCCTGCTGCAGCGTTGCCATCCCTTCAGACCCAGCAAGGGAAGGCACATGAGCAATGTCCCCTCTGTCACAGCCACCGGGAGAGGGTTCCTAATTCAGGTTCCATGGGAGGGAATGAGAGGCCGATTTTCATGATCCAGCAAAGATATTTTGGCTCCCTTTGGAATTAAAGCAAAGGCTTGAGGATCTACAGTCTGTCCTTAATGAAGGGAAGAAGCCTCCTTTGCCAAGCCCTCCCCGCGTTCTGTGGGAGGTGGGGATTTGGAGGTGGGTGATGGCAGAGGGAGGGTGCAGAGGGGCAAACACATCCTCTCTGACTCCCTGCTGAATTTGCTGTGCCTCTGCAGGGCTGTAAAATGGTCAGATGCACTGATTTCCAAACTGCAAGCGAGGGGGAGATGAGAAAGATTGGGAAAGAGATGTGAGGTCAAGCCACAGAATTCTCCCAAGGGACTGAGAGCACCGTGGTGAGAGATGAGGGCGGTGAACTCTTTCACACTTCCCTCCTGATGTATTTTTCCCCTCCTCAAATGAGAGATGGCTGATGTTTGGGTAAAGAATTAAAGACAATACAAAGAAGGTTGCCAATCTAAACCGAGTTTGTTTTATTTATTTTTGAGCAGCTCCTGTGGTAGTTTCTGTAGTGTGCAGCCAGAAGACAGAATGCTTCTTGCTGGGAGAAGGAAGGGGTGGCTCCTGCTCTTCCATCAACTCCGGCAGGACACAGACAAGCTCATCCCGTGTTTTGCATCCCATGTAATTGAGGTGATGACTGTATATATTCCTCCTCCATGAGGAACCTCTTCTGAGGGAGAAATGGCACCACACTCAGGAGAGGCCTCGCTTTCCAAAGAGGATGATCAGGACTCCCAGGGAATCCGTCCTCTGAAACTGCACATCCCAAGCTGAGGCACCCAAGCCACCAGAGTAATTTAATGTTCATTGCTGTTATTTTTCACAAGGAAGTGAGACTTAGGTTATGTAAATTATACGCTAAATTACAATAATGTGAATTATTATCTGAATAAATGCATTACTCTGGAGGTTTAGATCCCTTTTTCTCCCCTTTCACCTCCCTAACTGGTTAGATGTGAAGCCATTATCTACTTAACGCAATTAAAGGTACTATTTTTCATAGGATAAACACACAACAATAATTTCATGGGCCAGAGCACAAGGAGGGACTTGAATTCAACTCTTGTCTTTGGGTCTCACCAAATATAGGTCACCAAAGTGATGGCAAGTGCAGTAGCCACCCCATTGTTAATGTGAAATTGAACACAACATTTAGACTAATTTAAAGAGTACTTTGCTTCTTGTTTCTGTTTGTCTGCAAGCACAGTTTAGAAGGAAGTGTCGCATAGGGCACTATTAATATTTTTTCATTTAGAGCTGTGGAGCATCACATCAACCCTCTTCTTTCTTCCTCTGCCCTCTGCTGACCTGTTTTGACCAATTAAGAATGGGGATACATTTTACCTTTTACTTGTCTTCAAATTTTAGGAAAAAAATGGGTCTCTGAACTTGTTATATAATTTCTTTGGAAAAAGGTGGTATTTTCTTCAAGTGAATATCTCTTTTGTCAAAGAAACTGCTCCCAGTTTTTATCAGCAACGAGATGTTAACAAATTTAACCTTGTTTTTCCACATTTTAATACAACCACACATAATATATATTTCTGAAGGATGAGGGTGGGGCAGCACAGTTTGGGATTTACACTCCAATCAAGAAAAACCCGCCTTCAAGGCATAACATCATAAAATTCCTATTTGCAACCTCTGAGGACGCATCCCAGGAAGGTATGGAAATAAATACGCAGCCATAACACTGTCAGCTGGGGCTAGGTGATGAAAGCTGCAATATGACAAACTAGATTAAAAAAACCCCTCGAGAGATTCGGGAAGGAGAATTCATCAATGCCAAATTAAGATACGCTCAAATATTTCTTGAAAGATAGAACCTCATTATGCTACTGATTTATGGAGCAAAGTAATGACTGTGGACAGCATTGTCTAAAGACAACAATGAGCACTGCTGTATCGCAGTAATAATTAGAGTCACATGAAATCTTCAATTTTTGTTCTTTTTCTCTAATTCTAAGATGATTTGTAGTAAAGGGGAAAAAGGCATCGCACACGGTAATCTAAAATGTAATGGAAATACGTGGCCCAAGTTGTTCCCATATTTAAAATATTTAAAATTCTTCTCGCAATGCTGCCCACCAACAAAATAATAGTAATTTCTGGTAGGAATTATAAAACCTAAACTACAGCACAAAGCGTTTTTCACCAAATTACTCATTCTATATCCACAATTACAGCCCATTTTTTTTTCTTATGCTGATAACAAAAGATACATTTCAAGATCCTCGCTGTGCTACTCTTCCTTTAATAAATAAAGTGAGCTTTTCAAAAGCCGCAAAACGATGCAGATAAAAATCAAAACATTTCTACATTTAAGGATGCAATCAAAGACTTGCCATGAATGGTGTGATATTAAAGTTTTTTTTTTAAAAAAAAAAAAAATCAATTTGCTGTGTATTTTTGAACGTGGTTTGTCACAAATAGCGTTCCCAATAGATAAGAATGATTATATGGTAAAGAGCGTAATTTATATATCTCAAGCGTTCTGCTTTTGTCACCGCCATCGTTAAGGAATTTGACACGTTTGCAGGAGAACAATATATGTCAACTGAAATATATACCAATTAGCCCTAAATGGGACACTGAAATGAATGATGCATGTGCATGCTATACTTACAAGTAATAACATGTGGTTTAAAGTCGCTCGCGTTTTCAAACAAGAATTCTTTTTATGTTGTCATTTTAAAAATCTAATATTTCAAAAGGTCAGGAATAAATAGCACCATTAGCATTAAGAGCTAGCTAAAGGGAAAGTAATTTGTTGTTCATTTAACATTGCATTTTATGTAATAGCTTTGTAAAGTGTTCGAGGGGGGGGGAGAGATTTTACTCCGCTGAAACAAGATGACGGCAGCTCCAGTTCATTATTAAAAGGAGATTTTTTATTATGCTATTGTCAACTTTAACGTCTTGATTCTGTTAGGTGTTTGTTAAAATTACATGGGCTGCTGAAGTGGCTATGGCAAAGGATAATGCTGAGAATATCATAACTGTCAAAACAATTGTGTAGGCAAGAATCTGCTTATTCCAAGGTAATGGAACAAAAGACAAAGGAGAAACTCTTCTGCAGTGTTAGGAAGTTAATAACCCTGTTGAGGTTTCCTCAGCAGGAGGCACTGAGATCAGGACACCAAATCCTAGGAGAGACAAGCAGGGAAGGCAGAAGGAAGCAGGGGATGCCAAAGGGATGTGGGGTCCATGAAAACCCAGCATCAGATGCCAGCTCCCGTGTCTATGGCCATGCATAAACCCATAACTATCTGTCTCCCTGGGGAGGGTTTGTGTGTTCTCCAAGAACTGGATGACACAAATGAAGTGTCAAAGCCTCTATTCCTGTGGTTGTATCCTCTTCCTCCTGCCCAACTGTGGCCATGCAGCAGCGGAAAGCCAAAGAAGGCTTTGCAGGAGCAATCCAGAGCTGGACTTACCACAGCCTGATGCAGGACAAAGAACTCCAGTCCTTGAATTTATTAGGCCTGACTCTATTATTCTGCCACTATAAGACTGACCACATGTGGGAAAAACTGGAGACAAAATAAGTGACGGCTTGTAAGTGTCCTTCTGGACAGCATAGGCTGGGAAGAAAACACACAAAGAGAACTCTGCTGTGTGCTTGCTGCACTTGCTGCTGCTGCCTGAGGAGCTGCAGAGGGAGAGAAGGAATGTAATAGAGGGAATACTCGAGGAACCGAGCAAATTCAACCAGCCTGATGTCAAATGTTTCCAGAGAAGGGGCACCTACCACCTCTCAGAGCAACCTGTGCTAGTTTTACTACTCCTATAATAAAGAACTTCTTCCACACATCTGATCTAAATCAAATAGTGCCTTTTAATCTGGGCAAGAAGCACAAGTGCAATTTAGAAGGTTTTTAAACATAAAAGCTAGCCTGCATGTCTCTGACTAAAGCTGAAATTGCTGGAGGATATTCTCTTCGGTTGTGTTAAAGCAAGGAACAGTTTGGCTTTTCTATAAAGAACTTATTTCAGCCCAGAGCATGCCCACAGGTTGCTAATCTTCAGAGCTGATGGTTCTGTTTCTATTATTTATATCCTCCATCTCCTTCCCATCACCCTGCGAGAGCTGGCAGAATGCACTCAAAAAAAAAGAACAAAAAACCACTGGGATTTTTTTTCTATACTAGAAAAGTAGTGCTCCGACACAAAATAAATTGGTTTCCACCTCCACCACTGCACAGAGAATCTAAAGCCTTGCTGAGGGGTTGATGTCCTTCAGGACAGGGTGTTCTGGGAGAGGAAAGGTCACCCTGAGAGACATAAAGAGAAGAGTGCCCCAGTCTGGGGAAGATCAGCAGAAACTGAGAAAAGGTCGCCAGGAGCAGTAGATCCCCAGCAGTTCCGTGAGGTTTTTTCAGTGAGGATGAGCTTCCTCTGGCAGCAGAGGAGACACAGACCCTCGTCCAGCAGAACGCTGAGGGAGATGAGGCAGGATTACATGGGGACAGAAATGAATTTGTTTCTGTTACCTGCCCCCTTTCCTCTTGCCTGACATTATTTTGAAGCAGGCTGAAAGCAGGGGAATTCTTCAACAGCTTTTGGCATATTCACTCCTAAAGCTACTCTAAAAATTCTGTCTATAGAGAGGTACCCACAGACTTAATCCCTGCCTCCCAAACCAGCAAAACCCCACCCAAAACACTGCACACCACCAGTATTACAGCAGCAGACTCTGGTGTTTTATGTGTGAGTAGCTTTTATTGGTAGCAGGGATTTGGGCATCCAAATGTGCTGTTAGCAGGCAGTGAGAGTCTGCAGAACGTCCTCCCTCACGGTCCCAGAACCACAGAAACGGTACCTGAGGATAAAACAAATGCAAGCACCTTGAGTTGTCAGCAGTTGTTGAAATTACACGAGTGGATTTATATTGATGTTAACACAACCTGATTTGTCATTTGACACAACTGACCAGAACAAACTTTGAGCTTCTAAATTTGAAATATTACCACTGGGGAAAGCACTGATGGATTGTATTCATTCTGGTTCATTGCCTGCTTTACTGTAATTTTGCAGGTTTTGGGTTTTTTCTGAGGTTTTGTGCTACTGTCTCTGTACAGATGGCCACAACTACTTGTGCAAAGGCCACGAGTCAGCAGAAGGGTGAGTTCCTTTCTACAGGAATGTCAGCAATGTGCTTTGGTACCAGAAACTACAACCAGACTTAGGACCTCTGCTTTAAGGTGAGTTCAAGTGGTGCTGGGCTGAAACCATTTCACTTTGCTTGAAACTGTTTCCGCCTCCCTCGTTGTCATTTAAGTGATGGAATTTTAACTGTGCCTTTGTAGATAGGTCTAAAATTTACACTGTACCTCCTGTTCTAGATACCAAATCATGGTGTGGATAAAATAAAATAACTGATCAAGAAAACGAAAGAATTCATGTTTAAAAGTCCAGGCAAATTAGTAAAACTGGATCAGTAAATCCTGCTGCTATAATCTGAACATCCAAGCCATATTTCACAAAGTCTAGAGAAATCAATTTCAGCCTCTTTCCCTCAGCTTTGTGTGTAGCCTTTCAGTGCAGGCTCCAAGTGTTAGTGTTCCTCATTGGAAGGCAGGTTCATCATCACCATCCTCTTTAGTCAATCATGACCTCAGGGGTCACCAATATCAGTGGAATTCTTTGCTGTTTCCAGCTGACAGCGAACCGGACCCACAAACAGTCTGTTTTTGTGGACAGTAGGAGCTTGGCAAGAATGATGCTGACAATCCAAGCCAGCATTAATTTTTCTAACCCAAAGGGTTATACAGAAAGTTTGCTCTTCTAAAGCCTGGAAAGATTTTCAGTTTTTCTTTGAGGTTATTTAAGGCAAAGGGTTGAAGTAGTTGTGAATTGAACTATGGATGAACAGTGCCTTGAAAGGAAGGAAAGAAAAGGTTTCCTTGAGAATCTTTTCCTTTTAATGCCTTAAATAGCTTTTCTTGTGAAAAGGCTTCCACTCCACTTATAATTTTGTCACCTGTCTTCTCAAGTAACTTTCAAGATTTTCACAATGGACATACTTACTCTGTTCTATTTTGTCCGACTTCTACCGTGATAGTTGCAGCTCCCAGTTTAGGAAAAGTTGGGTTTATCCAGTTGTTGTTCCAAAGAAATTTAACCTTGGTGACTTTTCCCACATTAACTTCTGCATCAATATAGGCTGTGTAAGTGTTGTCTGGTTTGAGGGTACCCCTGTGAAAAACAGCATTTTATGGGTGTGAGGCATGGCAGCATTTACCGCTAATCACCAGTCCTGTCAAGGGCTTTGCTGCCGTGGCAAGAGGATGGAAATTTAGCAGAGAGACAATGTTTCTCTTGTTATATGGCAGCAACATTATTGCCAGATTTCTGATGTGATTCATCCCAAATCACTGTTTTTTCAGAGGCAGCAAAGGCAGGTGGGCCTGATGTGCTGCCTCTTTGTTTCTCTCTTCATAAGATCGATTTAAACAGAATTATTAATTACAAATACAAATTAAGGGTTCTAGAAGAAAACTTTCTTTTCTATTGAATTTTTAACTTACTTGGTGATCTGGTACTGCTTTGTGTTCCCATCACTGCCGTACAGGGCAACATTTACATATCCTTTTACTTTGCTCCTTCCAGAGAGGGTCACGGTTACTTTGTACCTCCAAACTACACAGAAGAAATGCGGTGATTTAGATTGTACCGGGGGAGAAACAGTCTCTAAAATACCAAATGCTAGGGTTTGTTGTTTTTTTTCCCTGTCTGTACAGGTTAGTTGGGAGCAGAAGATACAAAACATCAGTGAGTCAAACCTGTCATTATGTCCTAATGAGATCAACATGAGAAATGGAAGACATTTGTGTTACTTTCTGGGAGAGAAAAAAGAGAAAACTAGTCCATGCCGTGGTAAACGATATAAATCTCAGCATTTTGACCATGAAGGTTTTCATACACAGTGAAGCTGGAAATAAGGGGGTGTTAGGAATTAATAAGGATACATACAGAATCTAAGCAGCATGAAAAAGTTCTGAAGCTCCAGGAAAATAATTTTTGTGGGAGTGAACTTTTTGGTGTGCAATTAGCAAAAGGAGCTCAAGAAGATTCTGATTTGTTCTTACAAAGGCCACCTGAGCACCGTGTTGTGAGAGTTGGTGTTTAGGATAACTGAGGTTGTCAGGGAGGTTGTCTTGTCCATCCAGTTCTGAAACAAGGACAGCTGTGATCAGCTTGTTCTTGGCCTTTGTCAAATGGAGTTTTTGGCATCTCCAATGATGGAGATTTCCCATCTTCCCTGGGCCCCTCTTCCTGCATTTAACCTTTGTGACTGTGATTTTCATCCTGTTAAATAAGAATTTCCCTTGCTGCAACTTCTGTGCATTGTCTCTCCTCCCTTCACCTTGCACCTTGCAATCCACTAAACATCTCAGTGACCTCCCCTAGACTCTAGACTTTATCACCAACTTTCTTGTACTCTAGGGCCCCAAACTGGCATCAGTGGTGGAGCAAAAGAAGAAAAAGCGTGAAGAACTGAAGAGACTTTGCACTGTGATGAGATCTGTTCATCTGCTAAAGTTATTTGCCCAACAGGAAAATAAAATTTTTACAAAGAGTATGTAGCAATGGAAGCGTTCAAAACTCACGAGGAAAATCCCTGGCCTCTCCAGTGTTCAGGTAAAGTTTCAGGAAATCTTTTTTAATTTTGTCCTTGAATTTGTCTGCGTAGTGACCCATGTTTGGGCATCCCTCTTCTGGGCATGGGAAACAGTTTCCCTAGTGAAAACAGATATATCTATTAATAATGTTATCCAGTCAGCCAAGGAAAAGGAAAAAAAAACTAGTCAAAGGATTTATTTTTAATATACCCACCTAACTGGCCCTGTACCACAGCAACAAATTCCAAGTAACTCTTTCCATGACTTGAGAAAGATCATATAAATGACCCAACTTTTAGGCTGTAGCTCCCTGTCTTCCAGTCTGGGACATGGAAGGGCTTCCTGACCTTGGCCCACAAACCCCTGCTCTGTCCCTGGGGCCACCTTCAGTCACCAAAGTGCTTTGGTCATGGACTGACCCCATCAGGTTCTCACGTGTTATTTTACTTCTTGTTGCTTCAAAAATAAGGAGCTTAAGCTGTGTTTCAAAGCTCACCTGTGGGCTCCTTGCTCTTTGATAAAGACATTTGGCCCTCACAGGGACAGTCTGCCCTCCTCACCTCTCGCCCAGCTGGATGCAGCAGAGGAGGTCTGGGGAAGCCACCCTAACCACAGTGATGCCTCAGGGCTGCCACACCAGCACAGAGCCAGGGCTGTCCCTGTCTGTTATTGCCTTTTCCTGCCTTGACCCGTGCCATCTGCACAATCTGTAGCGCTTTAGGATGTCTGACACTTCTCTTACAGATGCACTCGCTGGGCGCAAGCCAGCATAAATAAATTTAATTTCAGATGCATAGGTAAGGGCCACTGTTTTCAATGTGGTCCTTCCCGAAGCTCTGAGAAATACTCACTGATTGAAAAAGATCATATGAAGCACAAGGATAGCCTAAAAATCCATCGGGGTATATGATACTGTCCGAGTAATACTTGTAACTCCGCAAGTGATTGCAAGCCACGAAGTCCCGAGTTCCTGTGAAAAGATGCCTCCAGGTTAGTTCTTCTTTTCTGCTGCCTTTCGAGGGAAGAAACCCTTGTCATTGAGGTGCATCATTCCTCCTCAAAAGCCTCGTCACAGTTCTCGGAGTATCAAACGTGAGGTTGGAACCTTACTTGCTTCTGATGCGCTCATGCCCTAAGGAATGTCACTGGCTCAACAGGTACAAAATGCAAACTTGAAATGCTTTGTAGAGACCGACTGTGCAGCTCAGCCCAGCCCCTGCCCCTCAAAAAACACTTATTCAAGCGATCTGACCGAGTTTAACAATGGAAACGAGAGCTGCCTGAAGCAGGTCTTTTGTAGGCAACAGTTTCATTACCATAACAAAAGAAAACCGAATGAAAAGTATTTAACAGTGAACTTCCTAGGGCAGTGCTGATTTGCTCCAGCTGAGGGCTTCAAAACAAAATTATTATTATTTGGGGGGTGCTTAAGAAAGGGAGACTCTTAAAATTAAAATAATGAATATATTATTTTCCTTTGTGTTCCCTGTATTTTCCTGACTTTAGGTTAAAAAGAAGACCATATACAACGCAGTTATTTCTTTGTGCTTTAATTCCCCATTATTGATAGCAAGTTTATTCTATCAAAAAAAAAAAAGGGGGGGGGGGGGGGAGAATGAAAAAGTAATGCCTCCAGCTGCATTGAATAAAACCTGGAGTAAAAGGCTAGTTATCACAAATCAGTTAATGGATTCCCAGAGTTTAAGTTGTTTGCAGTAGCGTAAGAAAGAGCTCAGATAATGTGCTGAAAAATCTTCACAGCAGAAATCTTCGGATTTTTTCTTTATTTTTTTTAGTCTTATGTGCAATTTAATTTTAGAAAGACGCATAGGAGTTCTCTGATACTTAGAGATTTTATGGGAACCACGTAAAACAACAAGGAACAGTGTATTTGAGCAACTACGTGCCAATCTTTTTTTAGCTGCCTAAAAATAGACACGATGACATCACTTCAATGCAACTCCGATTGTAATCGGTAACTTAACAAGGGATTGAATAATTTGCTCTATCTCAGAAGAATTTCAGCTGAAGACACTCTCACAGGAGTAGCTGTGAAAATCTTTACCCAATTCCACCAGTGCTGCTGCTGGGCAATTAGACACAAAATGCAATGTGTTGCTACAGACCCTTCGAAATTTTTTGGCACAGCTCCAGCAACTTTTGCTTCTGCTATTAGATCCTTTAGAGGAAACGCGTTTTCCAGAGGCAAACCCTTTGTCTTGTTTATTTTTTAATAAGCTCTGGAAAAGCGGTGTGTTTTGAGCATATTAACAGTTTCACTGCAGTCTGCGGCTGCCATTGCTGGTCGATGCACCAAAAGCTAATGCAAAACACCTGAATTAAGGAAAGATAAGTGGCTACACTTTGAGGGGTGACCTTCCCCTGAATTTGTAATGCAAACAAGACACTTACCTTCCCAGATGCCGTCGAGATCTACGATCTGAGAAACAGGGTTCTTCCCACACCCGGGCATCTGCTCTCCTCCATTTGGATAAAAGTCAATATGTCCTATAGCTGGGCTTATGCCAAAACCTGAAGCATTTGAAATAGGGGTAAGCATGTTTTAAATTAATGTTATCTCATACCTGTAGGTGCTGGCTTCAAGTCTGTCTGTGCAGGGTGTTTTAGGGCAGGAGCTGTTAGTGACTAAAGTGGTGCATTTGTTCTGTGTCTGTGACACAGCACAACAGCCTCGGTGAACAATCAGAACACTTAAGTGCCACAGGGCATAAATAATTCATATCAGTACAGTAGAGCTGCATACTCACCTAAGTTGGGGATTGTGGGAGCTGAGTCTGTGTGGATAACGTCAACGAAGTCTGCATCAGATTTATCCAGCCTGACTTCAATTGGAGTGCCCTGAAAATAAGGTTGTGCAGGGTCCAGTCCTGAGAGAAAGAGAGTAGGTGTTATGTATTAAATAAAAAATAAAGAGATGTAGATGTAGAATCATTTTACGTATCATGGATTGATTATACATAATGAATACCACATATGGAGTTGCCTATGGTTCCTTATATCTAAGTAACAGAGGCATCAATAAAATGAGGATGTGTGCTGTCTTTTACCAAGCAGCTTTTCTCCCAGGAAGTCACCTGTGGGAAGCCTATTAAATTCTAATAATTAAATTTAATTTTAATAATTAAATTTATGCTTTACATACTTACAGCAATATTGAATCCTAACACTTGGAATTAACTTTTCTTTTTTTTAAAAATTGAACTGCTCTTTAATAACACTGCTCAAACTGTGGTTACTGCATCTGCATCCCAAGTAACTGATCCATCTGTGTGGTTTCCAGAGTCCTCAAAGAGGAATTTCTGCTGATAGCACCCCACCTGCTTGGAAGTGTTGAAACCTGCCTGCCTGCTTCTGGCTCCAGTCAGATTTTGGGAAAAACATCTAGTTTCGAAGCAATGAGCTTTGCTTTTGAACCTAGCAGAAAATGGAATCAATTTGCTTCCCAAATTGCTGCAGCAATTTCAGGTGCTTGTAAAGTCTTGCAAATTGCACAATTTTTGCTACTTTATACTTCTTGTCCCTGGGCAGCACATTTTGCGTTTGCTTTTAAACTGAATTTTGTAGACTATTAGTCCAAGGTTCACCAAGCCTGAAATCCCCGAGGAAAAATAACAATTGAAAAGGGTTGTGTTAATAATATCCAAAATTGTCTTTTATGCATGAAAGGCCACTCTGCTTAATGCACAATGCCCTTGGCACTGCCTGTGTGATGAATAAGGAGCTCAAACCCAGAGCTTTAACCCCTGGAAGTGCTGAACATGTTAAAAAAATCCCTTTGCTGTGTAACACGTGTGCAAGCAAAATAATCGTCACACTCTTTTCCCACTCTTACCACGGCCCTGCTCCTTGGGGCACTGTGTGAAGGGGCTGAGTTCTACAATATTCCAATTACCCCTGACTACCCTGCAGCCCACAGATGCAATCATAAAGTGAATAGCAGCACTTTGTTTGGTGGCTTTAGAGTGAGTGTGGCTGCAGTCACTGACCAGTTATTCTTCCAATGCCCGGGCGCCTCCGGCCGGCCTCGCCAGCAGCGTGTGCTCCCAGGCTGTGGCCGATGATGTGAACGTCAGCTGGAGAGTATCCGTATTCCTCCTGACAAAACAGCCATAAATAAACATTGCTGTGTCTGTTGGCATCAGCAGTAAGGAAGACTTACAAGGGGGTGAAAAACTACTTTTAATTTGCCTGCTGACTCCTATAGGATTTCAACGTCTGTTTGCCAGTTACTTCTGTCCAACACATAGATTTTCCAAACCTCCTTATTCAGCTGCTGCCCTCGTTTGGAGGTTGTTATAACTCCAGACAGCTCTGTCAAGAGTCCTGAGAGGCTTTGTATCCTTCCAGAGGGCCTCTGGGGAGTCACAGAATGCTTGTCTGGCTTGCAAGGGTCGGCCAGGCAGGAACTCTGAGTTACACCTGGCAGGTTAAGCACCACGCACAGCTGGGGGAGGGCAGGAGAGGAGAGAGGCCTTCAGACTTTTTGGACAGGAATTCAGTAGCTGCAATGCAGATGTGGCGAGGGAGAGGTGGGTCAGAGCACTGCTAGACCCAGCACACTCTCTGGTTTTAGTTATTTATAGTTCTTTTATGGAAAATGTGTGTTGAAAGCAATTAGATTAAAAGAAGGCTTCAGACCAAGCTTCCCGTGCCACGTGAAGCTGGCTGCAAAAGGGGACACATGGCACCTCCCGTAGGTTTGGGCACTGACCACCATGGCTTTCCCTGGGGCAGCTGGTGGGTCCTGCTTGTCCCCAGCCGGTGCTGCCAGCAGGTTTTCTGGTGTTCTTGTGAGCTCTTTGGTAGATTTTGGGAGGTTCTGTCTCCATGAAAAAGCAGTTTGCCATATCCATTATCTCTGCATATTTAAAGTTTTACGCTGCATTTGTTAACATCCACAGAGTAACTCTTTGGCTGTGCTAAGGGAACGTCTTGCAGAATTTCCTCTCCCTGAGTTGGCAGGCCCTGCTGTTACCACACAGTCCTCTCCTTTTAAAAAAAGGTTTGTTTTTAGCACAACTGATCGTGGAGTAGAGGACAATATTTTCTGCTGGTTACATCCACATTTGTGAAAGTTCCAGAGCTGTGTTTCTCTCAAATCAGCATTGCAGCTATAGCTTCAGAAACTGCAGGCTCTTACCATGAGAACATTTATAAAATAAGCGATCTCAGCGCCCACGACACGGATGTTGTTCGATGCCTGGGTGTACTGACATCTCGCACCTCTCTTCCAGCTTACACAGATGCAGTTCACGTCTTCCACAGTAAGCATCCTCTGTTTTGTAAAACAAAAGTAAAAACCATGGTAAATACAGCATGGAATCGGTTCATGTTGCTCATAGTGGCTCAACTACTGAATGTGTGAACTGGTACGAGAATGTTTTGAAAACCAAAGCTGTAGCATGGATGTGTGCTCAGAGGGGTTTGTGTGATCACACAATGCTGAAATAGGCTGATATGTAATGGAGTAATGATTTCAAATACCCAGAGCAGTAGTTTTCACAGAAGAGAAAACTATATCAATAATGAAACTTTCAATTTTTATTTTCAATCAAACTTGGTGCACCTATCCACTTCAGTGATTTAAAAGTACTGCTTTAACTCAAATTCAATTAGAATATTTTTGATGGTAAAAGTCAAGAGTGGTTTTCTGGTGCAGATTTGTAAGAAAGAGCATGTGTTTTTATAAGAGGGTGCATAAACTCTTGGTGTTCATTTCAGATTTATGGCTTTATTTGGAAATATGTGTATGCAGGCAGAGACTTTGCCACAGAATCAGCAGCTTTTCTGTTGTCCACTGAGCTGGATTGTTTGGCTGAAAGTATTTTGCTTTAGCAGCTAAAGTATATGGCAACAACTGACAAAGAACAAAAAAGGCAATAAAGGTGTCTGTGACCATGCCAGAAGTGGTAAAAATCAATATGCAGATAGGATTATTGCTTAATGGGAAGGAAAGCAAGTAAGAGATACACATAGGAGGATTGATGTATTCACAATCCCCTTTGCTCCACTCCTTATTGAAAAGATTCACTGAGACCAGCTTGTTTCTAAATATAAATAAACTAGAGTATTGTGATAAAACACAGGCTGCCATAATAGATAAAGAATTTAAGGATTTATCTCATGCCTCTACATCCTGGAAAATGTATCAAATGGATTTAAGGGACAAGCTGAAGCAAACTGTGAGCTGAGGTAAATTGTGAGCTATCTCATTGATTGTGAAGTTCCAGGAAAAACCCCTCTATTTTAAGAGTGCAAAATGTAAGACAGAAAATTATAAAAACGTCATTCTAGTTCTGATACTTTAAACAAATTATTAACTAACAAATCCAGCAATCATCCGTCATTTTTCTTTTGATCTTGTATCAAAGAGAAGCAGGCAATGGGGATACAATAAATGTGAAATACCTTGATTCTAGTTTCACATTGTTTCTCATAGTGTTCTCATATGTAAAATAGGAATAAATAATTTTTAAAAATTGTAGTTGTGTTAATGGTTGAAAAACCTTATCCCCAAAGTGCCACCAACTGGTATTTTGCTCTGTGCTGTATGACTAGGGGCTTTCACTAGCTGCAGCTGCAACATAAAGCATATTTGGAGGACCTGAGGAAACCACAAGCTGGAATTGCACTTTGCATAAGGACAGGGTTAAGAAATAATTTGTGGAATTAGCACAAAGATCAATAAAGCAGAGTGCTTTACTACATTCAGTGCTCATAGCAAGTCCTAGATTGAAAGCTTTGTTCGAAATGCTCCCCTTGAGGTCCCCTTTGGATGTACGTTTCTACATCTTTGCTGCTTTTGGCAATGGCCAGCCCATGTCCTCAGCCTCCAGCACCCACGTGGCAGCCCAAACCTTTCTGACAGACCTTCCACATCTGGAAACCTGTCTCTTGGCTGGAGAAATAGGATGCAGGAGCTATGAGTCTGCAGTTGTTTCTGGAATCACCCTGATCCTAACCAATACCTTGCTCCAGGGTTTGTGTTCTTTTTACCAAGAAAAAGGGCACTTACTGAGTCAAATCTTCTCGTCACTCACTTCACTAGAGAGAAAAACCGAATGCATTTTACCTCGTGCCTTTCCTCAAGGTGCAAAGCTACATATTCAATTTGGTAACAATCTGTAAATGTGAGCTATTTTTTGCTTTCTTATCACTGCAAATACCATGAGAAAAATTGGTTAGAAGTAGAGAAAACAGACAATTTATATAAATGTGTTTATAAATGCAAGCTAAAGGTGTCCCTGTGGTACCTACCTTGCACATGTCTGACAGCCAGTTTTCTTCTCCATTGTCTACAAATCCATGTACAATAAATTTGGTCGTCCTGTTTGCGTTAAAATTTGAGTACTCGATTGTTGACTTCTCGACTGCAGAGACTTCCTACATTAATGTGGATTTTAAAATAATAAATTAGCATAGACGATAATTTAATAAACCTTTAAATCTGCTCTCTGTAAATAGGTTTTCAAAATTGCAAAGACCAGAACTAGGGTTATCTGTGCAGGTGTTTAGAAGTTCTGTGATGTTGAACTCATCTGCAAGAGTTCATATGAAGGCTGGTGGTCTGTATCTCCATTCAAAGCAAGCTTTGGCACCTATCTTAGAGCAGACAAGAATTCAGTGTGTTTTGATTTTATCTGTGGAAAAAAATTACCCCAAAATGCTCAGTTTCCCAGTAGTTCTCAGCGGGGACCCTGCCAAGGAGCTGGAAGAGGTGGTCTTTTGAATAAAGTGGAAGTTTGGCCATTTTTAACACTTTTCAGGAACACAGCTGGAGTCTGTGTTTATTTACGATTTTTGCACGTGATTCGCTAATGTTCAAACCACAACAGTTCTTACTTGAAAGTCATCAGTGTTTTCTCTTGTGTACAGGAGGAAGCGAGTGTCTACGTTCTCTGGTTTCCAGGGTAGTTTATAGACTGGTCTTTCCGTAGTCCCAGACCATGGCACATCATCTGTGAAGCATCCAAGCCTCTCAAAGCAAACTTCTTTGCCTGTAGCATGAAGATCAGATCAACAATATGTGAACAAGCAGAGAAGTGGAGCAGTCAGAACTCAGAGCATGGCTTCTCTGGGGGTCTCTTGGTTCCTCAAAAATCCCACAGTTTACAGACAGCCCAGACCAGCAGTTGCCCTTTCCTAGATCTTGACAGGCTGCAGTTGACCCCGAGGGAAGAAGCCACCCTATTGTTCATCAACAAAGCCTGCAGAGGAGTTCCTCTGGGGTGTCCTGTGCAATACCTTGGATATCTTCCCCCAGCTGTTGCTTTGCCCAAGGCAGAGACAGCTGATGAGTTTCTCCCAATGCCAAGCTGAAATATTGCAGATAATTGGCAATAAATTGAAACTGTGCTGAACAGCCGATTGTAGGTGAGAAGTCTTAAACTACACAAGCCAGTGTCCTCTGCTGAATACAAAGCTGTGCCCTCATTAGACTGCCTCCACCCCCTGCCCCTGGCTTCTTCTCCATTTCCATCACTAAGAAGAGCACAAGAAATAATTCCCTATCTCTAGCAGAGCAGTATCTTTGTTCTGGGATAGGAAACATCAGCCTTTTTTGCTCGGTCCTAGGGTAGAATTCCCAGAGTGGAGAAGAAAGACAACACGCACACATCTCACCATCCTTGTGTGGGAAAGTGAACCACATTACCCTCAATCAGGAAGTTTTAAGGCAGCAGGGCGTAGAATAATACCTAGAAAATAGGTGGAAAATACAGCAGCATAGAAAGGCAATACAAACACTAATCCCATATGCTTACCTTCTGCTGCGCTGAGCAGAAACAGGGCAAGAATCCAAATTCCAAGCATCTGGAACGGTAGAAAAAGAAGCAGCTAGGATTTGCAAACCCACTCGTTTAGCAAGTAGCACACTCAGCCCTCTGGTGCTGAATATTCTTAAGGTGAACAGAGTGCCTGTTGTTTCTGCAGGATGTATCCCTGACTGCTGTGTGTGCCAGACAGGTATGAGTCAGCTCTGTTTTGCTTGCTCCACGAGAGATTGGGGGGCCATAAATGCACAAAAGCGCAGCTTAAATCCAAGGTGATTTTTTTCCTGTTGAGGCTACACTTCTAATCAGGTGTATAGGAGCTACTTTAGAATTAGCATAAGGACTAGCAGAACACGAGCTGCCATTCCCCTTCGCACTCCTGTGTCATGAGAAGCCACAGACCTGACAAGGCACAAGGAAAAACCCCCAGATCTGAGCTACTTACGATGCAGCCTTGAAGCTCCTGGCATGAATGTGTAAACTTTGCATGTACTTTTTATAGTCTGCTTTATCCTTGGAAATGTTCCTAGAAAGATAGGGATATTTATTTCAGATTATAGTTTATAGCTCAGCTGGAAAACAACTTTAATGGTTGGTTTCTCTGAGAGCTCCAAAATCCAGGGACACAGATTTCTTGAATCAGTGAGCTGGAGCCCACAATAGGATTGGAGCTCCAGAGGCAGGGTAATTGCCAGGCAGCAACTCATCAGGAGTGGGACATTAAAGAGAATTATGCGGATCTGTGTGTCTTGTCCTGGCTGGGAAGGCTTTAATTTTTAGTGTTGTATGGTCGGGGTGTAGGGGATCTACTGGGGGAGTTAGTAGGGAACCACAACATTTTTAAGTCCCCTTCCTTGCCCTGCATCAAGTGACTTCAGATGTGACATGCTCCTGTGTTTTCTGGGTCTGTTGATGAAGGCTTAACCCTTTTGGAAAACTCTTACTGGACTTGGTATATTCTTTTCATAGTGAAGGTATCTGACTTCTTGGTATCCCTTTAATTTCCTTGCTGAAATATGTAGATGTAGAAGGGCAGTTGTGTAACACTTGGGATCCTTTCTATGTTATCCATGTAACCCCAGCTTTGAGAAAAGTCTTTGAGTGATGAACTGAGAGCAAACACACTGGAAATATATACAAATAACACACAAAATTCCTCCAGACGCTGGGATATGGCTGGAATGCTGCAAAGCTCTGTAGATTTTTCTAGCACAAACATCAACTAAAAGCCACAGGACTGTGGTCTGGGAACCCCTTGGACCTGTTTATCTCTAGGAGAAGGCTGTAACTGAACTTAAAAAGAAATGAGACCTGAGCTGACTCCACTTCTAGAGCTTCGTCAGCTTGGCTATGCTTTATGGCCTTACATGTTTGAAGAGTCGATATTCCCCAGTCTCCATCTCTGGGAATGACCAAATGGATACCAGGTGTTCCACTGCTATCATCTGTGCTAATGGAGTTTATTTCTTTAAACAGTAGCTAAATTTTATTTTTTATTAAGATACCACCTTCGATACTGATTTAGAGCTCAGCGCTCCTGTCTTCAGCCAAAGTGGGATTTTGGTGTGTAAATAGGTTTGTACTGGTGGAATCAGTACATGCCCCAGTGCACTGACAAGCCTTAACACTTGTTCCAAACAAGGGGGGAACAGTCTTTCCCGTTTAATTTAAGAGCTGGCAGAAAAGATTTGAGTTAGGATTTTCTCAGTTAGTCTGCTGCTCTTTTTTCAACACTGTAATAATACAGGTCAGACAGAATAAATGGACAATTCCTTAGGCCATGGTCAGTCGGATTTCAGCTGCTTGCTTCTCCTTTGGGAAGGCTGGGCAGGGCTGGGATGCAGCCCCCTCAGTATGATGCAGGCTGCTCTGTGCCCAAAGGAGCTGCTCTGGTCCTTGTGGCCTCACAGTTGGGGGCTTTGGAAGAAAGATGGGGTTTGATTTTTAAAAAATGTGGTAAATTAAAGCACAGCTATGTTTCTGCAATCCCGAAGGTGTAGCCTGGAATAGGAAGCAGGCAGAGGAGAGGACTGGATTTCTGGTGTTGCAGGATGCTGTGGCTCATTCTTGGGACACTGTGGAGCTTCCCAGCATTGTTCACATTTTCCTTGCCATGTGTCTAGTCCCCAGGAGACTTGCAGGACTCAGAACTGCAGGTCTCTCTGGCTGAACCTCAGACTTGAGTTGAATTATGCTTTTAATTTTTTACAGGCTTGTGTTTAGTCAAGGATACGAAAGGATTGGAGTTTTTCTTAAAAAAAAAAAAATCATTCAGAAGTCTATACTCATAAATGTGTTCCTACGGTATTTCTACCCCTAGGTCTTAGAAGTTTATCTGCCCAAGTGTTTGTACGTCATTTATCAAACATGGGGAAACAGGAGTGAATAAATTATTAACTCTTTCTTCCTATTCATTAGCTCAGAGTTTGTGTTTTATACTCAGAAAAATATCCACTGCCTCGGTGTCTTACAGCTGCGGGAGGCTCACTCATGCCGTGCTTTGCAGAGCAGGAATGTTCATTTCATCTTGAAATGGTCAGCCCCGGGTTTTGCAAAGCCTGGTTACTCAGAGTTTCTCTTCAGGATTTTCAGTGGTCACTGCACAGGTTCTTGTTTGAAATTAAACAGTATCCAGGAGCTGGGATTCAGTGTTCAGCTCCTTCCAAAGCAGGGAGCACTTGAGGTTCGCCTTGTCTGCGTTTTCCAAGCAGGTGCAGGTACAAAGGGCTGTGCTCACCTGCTGAGGGAATAACCTGGACTTGTGCTGCTCCTGCCCCACCCCAGAGTGTCTTCTGAGGGCAGTGCTCTTGTGTGGGGCCAGAAAGCTCTGAGGGGTGTTCTGAGGACGTGTGTTGCCTCCAGAGTGTTTGATAATACCCCAGATTTTCCATCTGTCAGTGTGGTGGGACTCAGTTCTTGCCTTGTGGAACGGGTAGGGCGAGACTGTGCAGGGTCATAAATGGATTTTAGCACATGTGATTTCTAGTTGCTCCGTAGTTACAAAGCACAACAAACGTGGCTCAAACATGAAAAACATTGACAAATGTGTTTGCAAAGAACTGAAAAAAACCAAAGGGAGCAACGTTGTGGTTTTTTTAAAATTTGCTTTAATTGCCCTGTGTGCCAAGATTTCCATGCACAAGACTGAGGGTTTGCTCAGCTGGTTGTACAGACCTTGGTGATCTCTAGCAAGGTGTAAGTACCTGGGGAACTCCGTATGCCACAGTTCCACGGCCACAAAAAGTTGACCTGGGAAGAAAAAAATGCTTGAATCAAGATTTATCTCTTTGAGCCCGATTAAAAATGAAAGGGTGTCAGCTGTCACCTTGAGGGTTGTTAGTCCAGCCCATAATCCCATTTCAGGCTTCCAAAAAGCCTGCTGAAAAGATTATTACCATCTGCATGTTAACAGTCACAAGGTGAATTTCCTTCTTTTGGGGACCAGCTGTAAAATTTGAGGTTTAATATGCTTTATCTTGGTTTGTAATTTTTTTGCTGTGGAAAGGCTATACATTTCAAATTAATCACTGCTGTGTTCTTTTCCAAAAAGTTATTTCCTGATGCATAATCAAACATTTGATTTTTATGTCCGAAGTGCAATACTTGTCCATTTCGAAATTCTTGATTACAAACCATGTGTCCAGTTTAAGACCATTTTTCATTCTTGTCTCCCAGAGTTTTTTCACTTGCCTTCTGACCTCTAAATGGGATATGCTTACCTATGTCCGTCTGCTCCATGTACTATATTCACTGATTCTGCTCCAAGTCTTGCCCAGAGCAGAGAGAATATGGCTTTATTCCAGAGAAATTCAATTTTTGTAGTGTTTTTGGGGTTGATTTCAACATCAATATATTTTGTGTAAACTTCGTCTTGAGAAAGGTCTCCACTGCAAATAGAATGAAAACAGCAACGTTAAGTTTAACAATTCAGAGCTCACTGAAATAAATCACATTCTCCACAAATTTTCAGGTTTTTCCTTTTTAACAACAGAAATTTGCATTTTTGCTGTTCTTTGTAAGAGCGCAGCTCACTGGACCAGGACCCTGAACAAGGAAAGGATGAAAACCATCCCTGAACACTTTCAATGTGCCCGAGGCAGGAGGCCATGGGGAGATGACAAGAGTGAGACTGGGGCTGTCCCGAGAGCCCAGATGTGCTGAGCTTGCAGGGATCACTCACCTGGAGCTCAGAAACACAGAACTCATGGAAATGGAAGTGGCTTCCATTTCCTTTTTGCAAGCATCCATCTGCCCTCATGGCTCTTACTTATGTAATAACTTCTTTCCTATCTGATGTTAAGAAGAACATTTGCAATGCAGGATTAGTGTTCACACTGCTTAAATATGTGGGAAATGTGTAGATTAATGTTAGCAGCACTAAATGCTATAGGGAAATATTAATTTAACTTACTTGGCAATTTCATATTCTTTTGTGTGCCCCAGTGTATCATAGAAAACCAGGTTTATGTCTCCCCTCGTTTTCTTTACACCAGACAGCTTGATAAATACTTTTTGTCTCCAAGCTGCATAAATAAAAACAAAAGTAAATCCAGATTATCATAGACGAATTTGGATTTTGATAAGTAATGTAGTATTTTCTGTTAGAGCTATTAGCAGTTGTTTATAGAAGCAGCACAGGTGCATGGCTGTAAATCACACCAAGGCAATCACTTGTCAAACTTGTGAACAACTGCAACAAACCTTCTCCACTTACTAGCAAAAGGCTCATCTGCTGCTGTATTCAGAAAATACTTTTGGTCTTCCCTCTTTAGTTTTTCTGGGAATCTGTCAGCATAGTGCCCCATCATGGGACATCCCTCCTGTGGACATGGGAAACAGTCTCCCTAGGGAAAGTAAGAGCATCAGTTAATGAGGAATATTTTCTTTTCATGCTAGCCGTGATGAAATGAAGGCTTAAGATTCTATTCTGATCTTGCAAAGCTGTGGCAGTGCTGTATGTTTTCATAACTTAACACCAAAACCTGATTAACTTGTTTTAGATAATGGCTCCTGCACCCAAGAGGGTGCAGAATGAGTAA
This sequence comes from Mohoua ochrocephala, assembly GCA_013398855.1. Classification (NCBI taxonomy): domain Eukaryota; kingdom Metazoa; phylum Chordata; class Aves; order Passeriformes; family Acanthizidae; genus Mohoua; species Mohoua ochrocephala. The sequence goes on from VZTA01027635.1 coordinate 80,074, forward strand.
GTTTGATACCTGTGTACGGTAATAGTCTGAAACTTGCTAGTTCAGATATTTTTCAGTTAGATTCTAGTGCAAAATATAATCCAGTTTTACCCTCCTGGTGGAAGGGAACTTGCCTGCATTCACAAATGGGGGAAATGGAAAGGAGCATCATTCCTAAGTGCATGTATTTAGGTGCTCTAATCAGTGTCCAATGTAAATTAGAGAGCAGTCAAGGATTCTGGAGGCTCTAAATGTAGGAATTAGTAGGATAGATCTACCTAACTTATGTTCCCTTTGCATAAATTTTGGGGTGAGAATTCCAAGAGCTTTCATTTTTTCCCCCACTATTTTGGTGGCATCATTTATGCTTCAGGATTCCTTTTCCAGAGTGGAATAGTTGATGGGAACTGCTATGTGCTGTGCTTCCTCCTACCCAGCCACAGCACAGGACCTCAGCCACCAGCACCCAAGTGCCATCTGCTCCAGAGACTCGGACTATTTCCTTTACACCTCACCCCTTTCCTGGGCTGAAATACTTACTTCATCAAAGGATTTGTATGAGTCACAGGGATATGCCAGGAATCCGGTGGGATAGAGGATACTCGAGAAATAAAACTCGTGGCTGCGTGAGTGGTGGCACCCCGCAAAGATTGTCGTGTCTGTTGGAAAAGAGTTTGTGAGCTTTGGTGAGATAACCTCCCATTGTCCTCTACAAGGGTTGCACTTGTCTCACCATGGAAACGGCCGAGGCACGGAACAGAACAGCAGCATGGGCTTGTAATAATTTCTTTTTGGTCTGAATTTCTAGTTGCAGGAGAAATTGCCGTTTTGTTCATGTATTATCTGGAGAATGGTGTACCACTACCACAAGATTTCAAGTGAGAGGCATCAGTCTGCTATGATGTGATAGTCCCTTTTGAGAAGACAGTCATAACATATATATATATGTGTGTGTGTGAGATGTCACAGCAAGATGACATTCATTACAGTTTTTAAGGCCTTAACAGAGCATGGAAAACCTACCAAACTGTCCAAAATCCCTGAAAAGAGAGAAGTCTCAGGTTCAGAGGTGCGGCCTGTACAGCCCCTGGAAACACTCAGTGCTTTTACTTAACTCATGCCTTAGAAGTGTTGGATGCTCTTTACAGCATTGCAAGAAACCAGAGGTGGTGCTGCCATGCTGCTGATTTGGCCTATGTCAGCCTGGAAAGTCTCCTGCTGGGGTTGTTGGGCCTGCAGACTCCCTGCTTCCTGTCTTTTTGGGGTTTGCATCCAATTTCAAATTACAGAAGCAAAGCTTAGACATGTATGACACCTCCTCTCCCCAGAGCATTCCCTGTAGGCCACCGTTCTGTTCCAGACTTTATTGTTTCTTACTTCCTTTTTAACTTAGGAGTAAACAGGCAAAAAGCAATTTTGTTTTTCCTGTTTTCTCCCAAACAGATGGCAATTTTCACAGTTCATGTTTCAGAACTGAACAAAAATAAAGCACGGTGCATGTTGGAATTGGACGTTTACCTGCAATGATGGCTTCAAAATCACTTTGTTTCATCTCTGGAATTAAATCAGTGCATCCAGGCATCACAGTTCCTCCGTTTGGGTAAAAGTCCAGGTGTCCAGTGGTGTTATACATTCCAAGCCCTGAGACACGCATGGGAAGGTGTCAGTGCCTTGGTGCCCTGCCCATCCCTGCGAGTACCTGCTGGCACGGGAGCACTCACCTGCCGCAGGAAAATGAGCAGCATTGCTGTGAATAACATCAACAAAGTTTGCATCTGAAGGATCCAGCCTCACCTCGGGAGGAGTGCCTTCAAAGTAGGGCCCAGCAGGGTCTAAACCTAAAAATAACCCCACATTTATTGGTTGAGGGAGGAGAGAAATACCGCATTTGTTAATACGTGTTTTGCCAGATTATGACATCAGATGTTTAGTTTTGCGAAAGGCAAGCCCGATAATGATGTGAATTCCAAGCTAAACCGTAAAAAGCATGCAATGGTATGGTTTTGTGAACCTTTCTGAAAATTCATTCCAACATAAGTGGAATATTTTTCCAGTAGATTATATAATGGCATATTATTACTTTGAAGGAGGCATTTCATTTTTTCTGAGCTTATTACTAGCCTGTAAAGGTTTACAAATAGGGAAAACTAAAGGCTCTTCTTGCTTTGTCTTTGTGTGGGCCTTGATGCAACCCCGTGAATGATGGTGATGTTACAAACACGTTAGCTATGCTTGTCCTTCCACGAAAGAGTACTTAACTTAAACAGAGAAAGAAGTTGTAATAATTACCCTGTTTCTGAAAAGCATACATCTTGTACACTCTCATGACAGGTGTCTCCAGCACTGCCAATAATTTAATTCCAGTCAACAGACCAGTGTGTTGCAAGGTTTTTTTTCCTTTAACCACACACTGTTGGCTCTGCACCTGGGTGAGCAGCCTACCTGTTATCCGTCTGATGCCTCGGATCCTTCTTCCCGCCTCTCCCGCAGTGTGTGCTCCCAGACTGTGGCCAATTAAATGGATTTCGTAAGGGGAGTACCCGAACATTTTCTGATCATTAAAGTGGTGGTGGTGGTAGGAGATAAGAACACAGGCTTTGAATAACAAGCAAAGAGAAGGTCTGACATTACGGGCCTCTGGGAACATCTAGAACGACTTTCTGCGTAGCAAACGGGGGCAGTTCCTTCAGTTAATTGCTGTTTAAATTTCACTAAGAATTGACAGGAAAATGATCCCATCTGGAATTTTACATGCATAGTGATGAAGGACTCATTGTTGTAGTGTTGGCATATGCTTGCTGTATTCCATTAACCCGGGTGACAAAATGTGAACCACCTTTCCCATTTGGGTCAAAGCCTAATGCCATCTTCCATAAAAATGATCTTATTTTTTTCTTTATTTATTCTACTTTGTAGCCCTTTTTTGGTCACATATCTATTCTCCATGTCTATTTAGAATATGTGATCATACCAGGAATAAGATTTTCACTGCCAAGCTCGGGTGGGGTGACATCCATTCTCCTCTTTGCCAGGTCTCACCTGTACAAGACCTGCACTGCTGAGATACTGCACTTGCACTGAAGGTGGAAAGGGAGGTAGAGGAGACACATTTCATTGGGTTTTGTAGCAACCAAAACCAACAAGGTTGCTAATTGCTTGAGTTTTTAAAATAAGTTTTGTAATCCCAATTTAGTTTTGTGTCCCAAAATGAAAGCAGATCTGGAGAATGGGCCTGTCTGCCTTTACTGTTAGATGGCAGATGTTTCCTCTGAAAACATTTTGCTGCAGTGCTTCCATTTACAATGCAGCTTAGCCTTTCCTACAGTCAAACTCAAAAAGTTTGTAAATTAGGGAACAGAAAAGGAAGTCTGAGCATCATTTATGCATTCTTGTAAGGGAAGAAAGGGCGTCCTAGGCTGCAAATGATGCAGTAACAGCGATAGTAAATGTGAAACTGAACACATCTTCATATGACCTAGTATTTATACATAGAAGAGAACGACCCAGGAGCCAAATGTGTGAGGCTAGACTAGATATGATTTTCCTAGGAAGGAACAGTAGATTTCAACCCAGCAGAATTTGGGAAAGCGTTCTTAGATCCTCAGGTGCTGGCAAGGTTGGCACTTTGCCTCGTGGGCTCTGAAATACCTCTTGCTGCACTTCAAGACAAACAACTCCTGGCCAGGATCAAGTCCAGTGCCAGGCAAGATTCTGATTTTCAGCTGCTCTGAGTACTGGTGAGTCTTTCTGAAATCGGTGGGAAATGCTGATGCACAAACTTTGCAAGTGAGTAGTTCTGCACTCTGTGTGTAAGTGTGAGCAACACCTGCCTTTGGGAACGGGAGGGTCACAACCAGAAGGCAGCCGGACAGATTATCGTGCCTGTAGACAGCGAATATGGAATTACCAAGTAAGGCAGCTCCTGCTCGTTTTGGTGGTGCTAAGATGAGATATTACTGCCCTTCTGGCACGTGTGTGCAATGCTGGGGAACTCCTGTGAGCGCTGAACTCGCCTCATTTCCGTGGAATGCCGGCTCGCATGTGTTCAGCCGCTGACATCACATGGAAATGTTGCCACCTGCTGGTCTCTAATTAATTGGCACATCTCCTCAGTCACAGCTTCATTTGCGTCCTCAGTGGCTGTGAGAAGTCCTCACAGGGCCGGTAATTAGTATAATGAGCTGGATCTCAACTGTACAGCCCTGCCTGACCGCACCGGACAAGGTTCAAACCCAAAGCAGCAGTGTCATAACCCCACAGTGTCCACTGAGGAATCGCGGGTGGTAGAGCAGGGTCTTTTACCTGCAGGGTTGTTATGAAATAAGCAACCTCAGCCCCCAGCACGCGGATGTTGTTCACTGCACTGACGTAGGTGCCTTTTGCTCCCTCTTTCCAATCCACAGCAATGCAGTTGATGTTTTCCACTTCCAGCAGCAGCTGATGCGGGAACACACAAAGCAAAGCATTTAAAGAAACAGAATAACAATCAGAGATTCAACTTAAATCAGAATAAGGATGAAAATGTAACATAACAATGAACTTTCTCATTCTTTACTAAATGGAACTCTTCACTGCAGGCTGTACCACACTGAAACATGCATCTTCCTACAAGACAGAATATAAGAAGCCAATCCTCAAAAAAAAATCAATTATGAAAACGGTAATAAAAATATTTTACTTTATACACCATTTCTTTACATATTTGAAATAATTTGGAAAGGACATACAGCTGCACAGTAGAGATTATGTGCAGTGTGTGGCTTTCTTTGAGGGATATTGGTAGTTTAACTGAATTGTAAGAAGTAGACTTATTTACCAGCTGGGTTTAAAACTGTGAAAGTCATGTCAGACTTAAAAAAATTTGGAGGAGAGCAGAAAAATTCTATTTCAGCAAAGGAAACACTGTTTACTTTGGTACTGGGCACAGCCTTGCAGACATCAGTGATTTTTCCAGTGGAAGAATCATGTGTTTGTCTGCAGTTACAGCTTTCTGTGACTAAGGGTCACTTAAGGTTTGAGATAGAACAAGGAGTGGTAACAAAAATTAATCCACGAAAAACGGCTAAAGAATGACAAGGAAAACAGAAGTGAAAAAATAGTGCATCCTGGACTCTCTCCTCTCCTGTGGGGACCATAACTTTGTAGTGTAGAGAGCATGAAAGAATTGCTGTTTCTTTTCAATTGAAAAAGAAAAGGAAATTTAATATTTCAGATTAAAAGTTTTCATAGATTTGTGAATAAAAGTAGTGCTGCAGTTTTGTGACTTAGTATCCAGTGGTGTCTTTTCCCAGCTTGGCCTTTTCCCTGCCTGCTCAGAAGCAGGAGCAACTAGAGCAGATCTTGCTTGTCTGCCAGAGCCAAGATACACTCTGCTGGTTTTGTGGGAGCTTCCACATTTCATATCTGAAATGGTTTTTTCACTGAACTTTGTACCAAAAAAACCCCCAAAAAGTTTGGTGGTGTTCTTGTGTTGGTTTGTTTGGGTTTTGTTGTTGTTTTGTTGGTTGTTTTTTGTTTGTCTCCAAGAACTGAACAGTGGTGAAGCGGAGCAGTATTTATAGACTGAAACTTGAGCTTTACAAGTCAGGAGGGCCTTTGGCCTGAAGGAAGGTTCAGTTGCTGCTAATGGGGGCAGCAGTGAATTGGTGTCTAGTCCCATATCTGGACATGGGTGCAGAGGCTGGGGACAGCTGTGTTCAGTTATGGCTTTTATTGATCTGCAGGGCTGGGGAATGGAAACTCTAGAGAAAAACGATGTCAGATATGACCAAGGAGCCTTGATCGTGCTGCATCTTCCCAAGTGGGAACGCTTTGGCTTGTGTGAAATTTAATTATTGGTTTGTATCTTCTACCACCTAATGAACTGTAAAATAGATGATGAACATTAATGCCTAAAGGATACCGACAGAGCCGATGGGAACCAGAGGATACTCTCTCATACCAAGCACATTTCTACCACCCAGCCTGTTTTTCCAGTGCTGCCAAATCCATGAATGATGAAGGAGGTTTTCCTACGTGAGGAAAAAGGTGACTTTTGGATGGTCGAGGAGTTTATCGCCGAGATCACCTATATGTTTAAAAAAAAAAAGGTTTTATCTATTCGTACTTTCAAACATTTAAAAAAGTCAGCTAGGTCATCCCCTTAGGACTAAAGGGACTACTTTGAAAGGACTAAGTCTGTGGTTTTTGGAACCTGGGGACCCCTCTATCTCTTCTTTCTCAGTTCCACTATGGTTTCCATAGAAATTGTGCCCATGTAGCTTTTGCTGCTCCCCATCTGTTCTGCATGAAGAATCCCCTTTTGCAGAACAAGAAGCAACCTAAAAGTGTTATGTTGTCACAGGGTGTCTCTTGGCCTGAGATAATGAATTTCTCCAGGGAGCAGCCCACCAGCTCCACAATTCCTGCTCCAGCTTGTCCTTTTACTGACCTTTGGCTTCAATGCACTGCTCTGCCTCTGAGCTGCAGCCTGTTTTTCTCATTAGCCACTCCAGAAAGGCTGGAAGGACTTCATGCAAGGACTGGATGCAGCAGGGGTGAAGCTGATCTTCACACATTGCTGCAAGCTACTCAATTATCTGTTTTTCCTTGAGAATGTTATCTGTCTGTATTGTTTTCAGACAAATACAGGGGCTGTGATGTGAGCTCAGGGAGTTTGGGTGTGGAAGGGCTGTGTCCTAGATCATAGATACACTTAAGTTTAATGGGAAGCAGCTCAAGCTGTATTTTGATTTATTTTATCAACAAGAGAAGTGCTGAGCAACCTGCTGCTGAGTGTATCCTGTGTGCTTCAACCCTCCTCAGAGACTTAAATACATGCAAAAGGTGCCATGACCTATATCCTTGTTCAGGAAAATACCAGTAAACTTTTTGTGTCCTACAGTTCATTCATAACAAATTTTTTTTTGTGCTTTACCCCAAAGTACATTCATTACTGTACCTTCAAACTATCTTCTGATTCTGACTTTTTGCCTATGTATGGTGACTGACAGAGACTTTGTAAGAAGTTAACAAGCATTTCTAGGTTCAGCCAGCTTTTGATGTTGAAAATAAATGTCACCTGTGAGTTATTTCCTGTTTCTCTGGTGTAGAGAGAGAAGCTGATGTTCATCTCTTCTGGAGAATCAGGCAAACCTGTCAGAAGTCTCCCTGGTACCCCAGACCAGGGTGGGTCATCTGTAAAACAGCCAAGCCTGGGGTAGCAAACTTCTTTACCTAGAGTAGAAGAAACAGCTTGTTTCTGTATATGATTCTCTTATGTTTGATGATGCATTTGAGACCACAACAGTTTGAAGAGCAAAAAACAAAGGATTTAATTTTACGACTGATTTTGAAATTAACTTTTTGAAGGTGATTTTTCTGTCCTTTATGTGTATTGCCTGAAGTGGAGAGGCAAGGGGAGCTAAATAAATTGAGGATAAACCAAGACCCACACGCTGTTTTGACACCACTTTCTAGGCTTGAAAAGGATTAGTTCCATTTCTTTTTAAAAAACAGCCTTGTAAGAAATGCTTGCTAGAATTGCTTCTGCATGCTTTCTCCTCCAAAGCATTGTGTCTATGTCAAGGAATGAAGGTAACCTTGTACTATGAATGATATGAACATTTCCTTCAATATAGTCATTTTTTCTAGATCAAATGGGTCTCGTGCTCACTCACACTCAACTTTTATGTTTTAGGGCTGTTGTGCTGAGCACCCTGTTGCTGGTCAGTTCTTTGTAGAGAGCAGTAATGTAAAGACAGATCTTGCGTTGCCTTGATAGAAGTAGGACATGTGACTGAATTTCTCTGTGGATTTTCAGCACAGAGTTATGTCTCTTGTGCTCTCAGTAACAAATTTTAAACACGGCAGAGCCTTTTAGCATTAGTTCCATGCACAGTGATAGACATTGCCCTACAATGACCCACAAATCACGCCACAATTTCAATGTAAAGGAAAATAAGTCATCATCTCCTGTGTAACACTTCATCTGAATTCACTTTCTAGTGATAGTTCTTAAAGATACAATTTCTTACCTGCTACTGTGCCAAGGAGATAAAATGCAACAATCCACATTCCAACCACCTAAAGCAAATGGAATACACAGGTTAAGCATTTTGGTTTGAGTGATTTGTCCTTTTTAAAAGAGTGTACTACAAAGAGAAATGCAAAGACCTGCACCCGAAGAGGAATAACCTCACACATTGGTCTGTGCACAGAGGGGACCCATCAGCCAGAAGGAGGCCTGAGGGTCCTGGCAGACACCAAATGCCCATAAAACAGCAATGTGCCCCACAGCCAGTAGCATCCCGGGCTGCTGGAGGAGGAGTGTTCCCAGCAGGATGTGGGAAGTGATCCTTCCCCACCACTCCGTTTTGCTGTTCATTGCATTTCTTGCACAGACAATACTGCATGCAGGTGGCTGATGGAGTCAATCAGATCACAGGGTCTGATTTTTTTTCCAGCTGTGGTGGGAGAGGTGAGAGGTATGGTACAACAAGCACAGCGGGGCATGGAACTTGTTGAAGTCTGCACACTTGGCAGCTTAGGCCCCTCACTGCAAGAAACACTTTGATCAGATTCCTTTCCTCTACACTTTCCTCACTTGTCTTTTCCATGGCAGGACTTCCATTAATTTCACTCCCTCCCCTCTCGTTTGCCTCATTCACTGTTCTCAATTTCCTCTTCTTTTAGGTGTTTCCTATGGCACCCACCTCCCATTTTCAACATACTGCTTTTCTTTTAAACCAAAAATTTGAGTTGTTACCCCTGGGCACTGGGATAGCTCATTAGAAATATTAAGGAAAAAAGGTAAATTCAGTAGTTCTAATGTCACTATGTGTATAGGACTCTCCAAGGGATATTTTTACAGATGTGAGAAAGCCAGAAACACAACACTCCAAAGGTCCTTGACACTACAAAATGCTTTCAGAAACAAAGAAGAAACAATTGGGAATTTTGCAGAATTTGTCCTGGAAGCTTGTGTGACACATGTCAGACAGGAGGAATGTGTGATCCACCTCTGTGCTTGTTTTTGATGGAAGTGGGATTACTTGGCTGTAATGACATGGTTTCCTAACAAAGCCAAACGGGATAGGCCAGAGCACTCTCCAATAAACTCTGAAGTCCCTGTTTGGTAATAGCTTGTTTTGTTTGTGTGTTAGGGCAGAGGAGTGAGGATGAATATCTCAGCAGCGAGCAGGAGCTGCAAAGTGCAGAGCTGAGAGGAATTGTGAAATTTCCTTAGAAATACAGTTCTGATCCTAAGCCTAATTTCTCCATTGATGTAGTTAGCCGAGAGGAAAACTATCTGCTCAAGGAGAGTGGATAGCAGAGAGGAAGTCTGGCAGTAAAACAGGAGAGAAAAGGATCAGGAGTGATTCTGAGCAGCTGGTGAAGGGCAAGAACAGAGAGGTCACAACTGTTAGCCAAAAGGAGCAGCTCCATTGAGCTGGAATATCTGGCAAGGTGCCCATCATCATGATGAGAACCTGATGACAGTGCAGGAAAATCACAGCTGATGTGGCTCATCAAATGAATTGGAGAGCTCCACGGGATTTCCCTATATTTAATGGACAAGCCTCATACGCGGGAGGTGCAAGTCCATGTCAGGAACACTACAGCAGGAAGGACAGTAGAATTTATTTTCAGACTTAAAACCTAAAAGGCAAGTAATGATTTAAGAAAATGTGGGAGGTTGCAGCCAAATAAAAGTGATCAGTAATTTCCTTCAAAGGATCTTCCTTTGAAGACAGGAAACAGAAATGGACATGAGGCCAGGGAAACAAAGGAAGCAGAAGAAATTTTATCATTTGTGGAATGTTGATACATTCTGTAATTAAGTGAGTTGTAGTTTGGGTAGAAGATTATTCCTTAGTGGGAAGCCTTTCTGTGTCAGTCTATGTTAATGACAGAAGAACTGCAAAGAGGTTAAAAAACTGTGTAAAAAGAGTTCAGGCAGCATGCAGTTTGAAAATTCTTTCACTGGGCATTTGGGAGGCGTAGAGCTGAACAAGAGGAACTGGAATGACTTGTTTGTGAATGTGATCTCAGCCTACCCAGTGCTGCTGGCAAGAGGCTGCTGAATGCTGAGCTCAGGTAACGTCTCAATGGACAGAAGACATGCAAAACCAGCTCTAAATATTCTTAAACTCATGTTCAGCTCAGAAAAAAAAATTGCACATATTCATAGACTGCCATCCTGATGTATAAAAGCTCGACTGGAGCAGTGGCTGTCCCTCACAACAGGACACCAAGTCACCTTCAGGACACCGTTGCTCAATCAGTGACTCATGGGCCAGAGTGGATGGTTGGGGAGATAAGAGAAAGTCTGCATAATGACTGTCTGCAGTGCATTTTTGAGTCCCACACATGTACCCACACACCTTCCTTAGGACACGCACACAAGCAGGCACACAGACTCTTAATGAGAAGCAAGGCCACGTCTCAGGAGCTCTCATTATAAGCATTTTAACCCAATAATTTCACAGCCATAAATAGATTTTTTTAACATTTTAAGCAACAGTTGTTGTGTATCGAATTGCTAAGAATTTTACTCACCATTCTCTTTTAACCCTTGTTATCTTTTTCTCCGGTGAGCAGTACTGGGGTACAAAAATGGCCGCTGTTTTCTTTAATGAAAACTGGATAGCTTTATGCTGAAAACAAATATTAGGAAAGAAATTAAAAGCAAATGGGTAACTTGGTGAAGTGGAAGAAACTGGAAGAAAACAAGGGGGCAAAAAAGGGCAATATTGGTAACTAGGAATTAATGGCTAGAAGTTACAAAGATTTCATGAGGAAAATGATAATGTCAACATTACAATTTATGGCCATTAGAGTTAAGATATGAATTAAGAAAACTCATTTAATGCATGGAAGAATTAAAAAAGGTGAAATGTTTTTTGTCTTTCTTTACCAAAGCCAGATGAAATTCAGAGCAGAAAAAAAAGTATTCATGGTGATACTTTGTTCAAACAAGGATTTTAGATCTACTCTACAACAGCTGCTGGAACCACATATCTTATAATAATTAAACTTCAGTAACTCATAGCTGAGATGCTTAAAAACCAAAAATCTATCAAAAAAGTATTGACAATTTTTTTAAAGTTACTGATTTGTAAGAAAATTCCAGATACACAATTTGAAGAAAATTAATACGATATTAGGTAAAAAGCTAGGATGAATGACCTGAGGAATTTCAGACCTGTGGAATTTCAGTCCACTGTCAGCCTGAGGCAGAATAATGAAACTCTCCACAGGATACTCAGTCATGAAAGAAAAATTGTGAAAAACGGTTAAAAGATTAAGTTGTGTAATTGAATTCAGTTACATGACATTGACAAACCAACTGACAGTCTTGTGAGATCAACATTTTAAGTCACATGATATTCAGATTTTACGAAGATCTTCTCTGCCACTTGACATTTTGATTAAGAAAGTAAAATTACACACATGCAGTGCTACAACAGTTAAGGAGATTAAAATTAAACGCATGGATTAAGTAGATTAAAAATTGAGTAATTATTGCATTTCAGGCTATAGTTGGAAGAACTAGAAGGCAGCTCCTGGATTTACAAATACAAGTCTTGCTACTGTGCACCATCATATCATATATCATGTATCTTATCATATATCTTATCATATATCATATCACATATCACATATCACATATCATATCATATCATCTATCATATCTTACCACGATTAAGGTGTGATTATGTTTTTTAGCTTTTTAGCTTCAGGGTTCTTTTTACTCACTGCTCATGCTGGATCATCACTGATGAAGGTTTTAGAGGAAGCAGTTGCTGGCATTACACTGAGTGCCAGCTTCCAGCACTGGTATTGCTGGGCATGAGCTCAGACTGAAAAAATACTGACATCTAGACTAAAGTATAGTAAAAAAAAGTACAGGCTTTGAATGTAGGATTATTTTTTGGTGTTTGGGGAACTAAATGCTGTCACACTGCATATCATGTTTGCAGAACTGAGGTGAACGTTTGAGGAAGCTGTAACTGAAAAGACCTTCAAAGTCTTGCTAATGTATTAGCAGTGACTTTTGAAGTGCCAAGGAACTTGTTCTTCTTTGATTCCACACATACAGCTGGGAGAACACTACTTTCCAATTTCCAGGTCTGCTTTATCCCTTTCAATACTGAAGTTTAAGTTCTCTACCTTCTTTCAGGTCTTTTTGATGTATGATTTTTTTTTCAATTTTTTTCTTGCCTTACCACTTCAACCACACTTCCTCTATTTCCTGCACTGGCACTGTCCTTAAACAGAGAATATTTGTGCAGTTCTGTCTTTCCACTGTTTTATTTAAGTCTTTCTTATTTTTCATCAGTTTTGCTCAGTGCTCAGTTAAAAGTGTAAATCAATACAAAGGAGGAGAATCTATCCAGAATTTAGGACTTAAGCCTTGGGTATAGGAGTTGTAGGTTAAATTTCTTGTTCTCCCAGCAAATTCTTGCATGGCTTTGAGTGTGAGGCATTTAGAGAACTAATTGCACACCCAAGTATTGAACATTACGTAGAATGGTAAAAGAAAGTAGGTGAAAAAAAAATTACAGTAGTATCTTTAGGCCTCATTAAGGGGATCATGTACATGTTTACCCATATACAAATTCCTGAAAGTACAAGATGATTTTTTTTTAGTTTAATTGAATGTAACTTTGTTGTTCAGCCCAGTCTCTACAAGCATACAAAGAACACCATTTTTCCTAGGCACAGGCCACAATCAGTGGCTCAGGCACACTATTTGGCCAGACTATCAAATACTGAAAATTGGTGTGCAGAGTCCTGAGGACAATGCTGGTGATAAGGTGTGATAACTCAGGTGGCAGATTAATTGGCATAATTGTTAAAGACTTAATTTCATCTCCAGCTCCTCCCCATGAACAGCCCAATGCAGGGTCCTGACTCAGGGTGAAGGTTCTTTGGCACTGCTTCAATACAAAGGAGCAGTAATAAGTAAAAGATCCTCTCAGTATTGGCCTCCTTTCCTGCTTGCTCACCAGCTTTTAGGCACAGTGAAGTTCTGCAGGAGGAAACTGGCCTTAATTGAATAGCTCTGGAGCCCACAAATTTAATATTAGAGAAATCAATTTCATAGCAGAGCCAAGATGTGCAGAACCTTCAGCAAATTTTCTTCCTCCAAACCACCCAATACAAAGTAATAATCACAGCAAGGAAGGGCTCACACATGTCTGGTCTGGGGAGTAGATTTTTCTGAGTGCCAATTGACCTCTTAAACTGAATCTGAAACAGTGGACTAGGACATTGACCTGAATGACTCAGAATAGTGATGCAAATTATTTTCTTGAGGCATTTAATGTGGGAAGAGCTCCAATAAAAGATTAGTAGGTATGTTGGGGGGTGCTGTAAGATTTAGGCTTTTAAGGTGTTTAGGTCAGTTGTTTAGAACTGGTGAACAACCTAAAGAAATCGTAGGATAATAGTGAAGAAAACATATTTAATAACAAGTCTTTGGCTTCCTACTGTACAGTATTTGCTCAGATTTTCTAAATAATAGGGTTCTCACCTTGACCTTACACTGGTATTCGTACATTCAAGTTTACAGAGACAATTATGATAATTTAATCTGACTACAAGCATCATAAAAAACCAAAACAAACCAACAACAAACGTGATTCAGTTTTGGGAAGTGGCTGTGCCAATTCTGAGTAACCAGGGAGCCTTCAGCTTACTTGCAGCCACCACCTGGCCACTTGTCTGTCTTCCCGGGGTGATCTCCACTGTTTGTCTCCATGATTAGGCTGCTTTTAAACTTAGTCCACTGCAAGACCAACACTGTTGGCCTTTTGCCATTTCTGAAGTGCAGAATAGCCCTTGTCAAAGACTAGTTCAGGTTCCCCTGTGCACAGCAGTCTACCAAAAAAAGTCTCACTTCTCACATTCTTCCACATAACAGCTCTATAATTCTTCCCCTTTTTCCATTCTCCCTTTAAATTTTCAGTGCTCTTCATAATGCTTAAATATGTAGCCTGTTTTATCACCCTTTTTCATTTCTGCTGTTATTTGTGTTTTAATGCATTTTCTCTTAAAAATGAAAGAAGTCCAGATCCCATCTGCAAATACTGTCATTTTGTTCTTCCTTTAAAAACAGGGACATATTCAGTCTCAAATTACCTTAGCCCCACTGAATCCACCCTGTTTGCCAAGCTGCGCTGCATTGTCACAACCCAGAAATTCTCATCTCCTACTGGGATTTCCTGGAATTGAAAAGTTTTAAGCCTCGTAGCTGCTGCCAGGGTCTCTCTCTGAGAGCTGCTGTTTGCTTTTTGCCAGTTCACTCAGACCATACCGTTCAGCCTGGTTATTTTTAAGCCAAGGAGTCCTCGGAGTCCTCCAGCCCCAACCTGCAGTTTGTACAGACACTTGTCCCCAAACCCCACCAATTTTTCAGCACTTACCACACAGGATGCAGAAGGGGTTGCTGCTTTGCAGGCTCTGTTCAGCCAGCTCCCTGTCAAATCCTGGTTGCTGCCGGCCTTTTTCACTTGGAATCAGTCCCACGACAGTAGGTGCAGACCTGCCCACACGGCATCTAATTATAGGCTTGGTGTGGGTGAGCGAGAACCTTTGTAAGAATGATCCCCCCGATGCTGGATATAACAGATGTTGCCTTTTCTTGTCTCTCTTCACATCTAATTCGTCAACATTTTCCCTTCCTGAAGTTTTGTTAGTTTGAAGAAAAGCAAGATGAGGCTGTTTGAGCCCCCTCAGAGGGGTTGTTTTATGTAACATTCATCCCAGCCAACACGAAATGCTCTCCTGAGTTAACTGGTTATTGTGAGCTCATGTTACAGGTAATGACTGACCCTACACTGCGGGGGAGTTCAGAGCAGGAGCTTTATTTCCTTGCTCTGTGTCCCCCACCAGCTGTCTTTTTGTTAGCTGTCTGATGAATTTGCCTTGTCAAAGCAGACCCTTGTACATTTTCATATAATCAAACCTCTTTATGTAGTTTTTTTTTTTAAAGTCAAGGGCAGACTAGCTTCTTTTAAAAGAGGAGAATGAGGAAAATAGTCTCACAACTTAGGGGCAGTATAAGTATCTGAGTATTTCGTAGCTTTTACCAGTGAAGTTACTCAAGCTCTGTCTACCCACAACCATTTTGACTAATCTGTCCTCTTGAGCCATGGGGGATTTACACATCAGGTATCTCTGTACAAAGCTCTCTTATCAGCTGGCATGCTCTGAATAGAAGTGGTGTAAATTGACATTATTTTGATCCACCTAGATCAGAGAAACCACAGGCACTTTCATTCAAAATCATTTCAGGAGAAGGATAGGATGATGATAATCATGTCACTAATCTTTTCATGACTTGTCCATCATGTAAATCCCAGATTCTCTTTTGTGCTCTGGAGATTGTGAGTCACAGCCATGTCAGAAGCCAGTTCTTTCAGTTCCTGAGCAAGGCCTCCAGTCCCTACAGTGCTATCTGCAGGATGGTTGCTGCCATAACTGCTCAGGCAACTCTGTAGGAGCGACTGTCACCCTTCTCAAGGAGTGGCTCAAGTGCCCGAGGGCAGGAAGTAACTTGGGCTGGATCTATGGTTCACATAAGGAGCCAATTTGTGGTCCTGAGATATGTGCATTGCCTGAAAGAAGATATTTCAGAAATAACACCCCAAAAAAAAGTGTTTCTCCATATGCTGAATTGTACACCAGGCAATCAGCCTGCAAGGCACCGTAAAAACCGAGTCAGGAGTGTCTGTCACTCCTTGTGGCACGTGGCACCTACAGGAATGGGTGAGTCTGGGTCTGGCTCTTGGTGGAGTGGTGCAAGGCAGTGCCATATATGAAAATAATCATTAGAAAGAAGTCTCAGAGGAATGTGGAGGAAGCAGTGGCCAGTAAGGGACTGCATCTCATATTTAATTGCTGCTTACACTGACAACATGTGCGTAATTTCAGACAAGACAGAAGAGATCCAGCCAATAAGAAATTCTCGACACTCGAGTCTACCTTCACTGACTGGAAGATGGAGATTTGGCAGCAGTTACAGGACACATATCTCCCCTGAACAATGCAGCTCATTAGATAAGTCTGGGCAGGAATGAGTTTGGGGAGCCAAGGAAAAGAGATAGGGAATGTCATGTGCCCTCATGTGCCTCGTGTCAAAATTCTGGTACTTAGGTTAAATGGAGCCGGTGAAACTGGTGCCTCGTTATGGTGAGACATCTTCAGAACCTGATGGACATCTTTGTGTGGAGATCAGACCCCTCTGAAACATTTTTTAGGGGACCAGGTTTGCTGGATATGCTCAAATCTTTTGCTGTTCTCTCCACAGAGTTAGCCTTTGTGTGTGAGTGCTGAAACAGTGCCACCGAGTTTCACTGTCAGTGTATTTCAGAGGGAATACACGGCAGTGTGATTAAATTAATGCAGGCCAGTATGACAAGCCAGAATTAACAGTAAAAATAATTTCTAACCCATGTAGTAGGGCTTTGAGGCATAGCTCCTTTTAGGAATGGTCAATTTTTCCGGGCCTGTTTCTATGTCTTAGGAACAACAGATTTTAGTGGGCAGGAAGGAAAGTCTGGCTTTTGCAGCTGCCTCTGACAATGTGCAAGTGAACACATCCAGTGGTTTTATAAATGTCAGCCTGAGAATTATCAAGGACATAAATGCATTTTGGTAGCAGTGGCCTTCACATAGGTAGGAAAAAGAGGATCAAAACACTCACTGAGCACCATGTTCTCCAAAGGAATCTCAGGAACTGTGTTTCAAGTACAGCAATATATAAATGACTGAGGCTTTCATAGAAGGATAAGTGTATAAAACTGTAAAAGCAACATTTTTCTCTCTGTCATTTCAATTTTAGATTGAAGATGGTTAATGAATTTCTTAGCTTGGATGGAGGCCATCTGGAAGTAGCTTTGTGTATTCCATCCCCTAGGGAATTGCTAATATGTATAGACAAAGACCACTCAGCTTCCTGGAGAATCTTACCTGCAGTATCTGAGTGGCAGAGCCAAGAATAAGAGATTTGCTTGACATTACTATTGTTTAACTCCAGTGTTTTCTTTCTGGCCAAGTGGACAAATTTTAAATTGAACAGAGACAAAACCAATTTGCCTTAGTGTATGCTTTCCAGTGTCACACAACAGCAATTAAAGGAATGTTTTGGAAGTTATAAATATTTATGATTTTCCATAATACATGCTGGCTGTTAATTAAATCACTCAGAGCAAGCAAAGATAATATTAACTATTGGTTCTGTGAGCTGGAGATGTATGGAGTATAGTATTTGAAGGAAATAGCACTAGAAAAGGGAGTTTTAGAGCAGATGATAAAAGTAACCTAAGGCAGAGGAAAGTCCTTAGGTACAGCCAGACTTTCTTTACAGGTAATGGGCAGAATTAAAGGGAAGAGGGTGAAGTTCATTGTTCTGAATGCTTTATTTCCTATTAATGTTAGAGGGTTAAACTTCTTTGAAAGAATCAGGTGAGAGAAAAGGGAATAACTATAGATTTGCCTTGGAAATTGAAAGGCAGATGCAAATCTTGAATGTGTATTTTGATAAAAGTATGGCTCTGACAAAATCATCTACAGCCCAGTGGCTCAGAACGAAGCTAATCCTCTAGAGCTCTGAACATCTGCATTTGGCCCCAAGCTTTCCTAGTGCCACAGAAAAAGGAAAAAACTCTGGGATGACACCACTGGCAGCCAGTATTTTCACATATTGCTTATGCTTCCGGTGTTGCAAGACCCTGGTGGCAGCTGGGAGGAGAGGTTTGTGTTCCTCAGCACAGCAACATGGGCGTGCTCTGTTTGTGCAAGGGCTGCTGATGAGCCATGTTCTTTCTGGAAGTTTTTATATCCTTGATAGTTGAAGATAAAGAACAGATTATTGGCTCTGTTTTGTCCTGGAAATATGCCACAAAAAGAGATTTGGGCATGTTATCAACTTCTGCTCCCTAATTACTGGAAACAGAGCAACTTAAAGCAGCTTGGAGACTGCTTGAAATTATGAAGTTCCCTGATACTGTGATATGACAAAGAAGAATCAGAGAGCCCCAAGTTTTGTAGAGACTCCATCCAGATTGATTTACTGATAGATCAGTGATAGGTCATTTGTTTAGTGGCAACTGCAACTCCAGTCAGCTTTGGTTGTGGAAAAATAACTCAAATAAATGTTGGGAATACACAAAGATTTTTGGCTTTGCTTCTGTCCCAACAACCTGTCAAACAACTGTTAGACCCAGGGGCTACACAGAATACCCTGACTGCATTAAAGTCTCAGCAAAATTACCTTCCAAAGGTTTTTTTAACTTCTATAAATAGACACATATTTGAGACTTGAAGACTGCTGTAGGAAAAAAAAAAGATAAAAGATCAGAAGATCTTGGTAGGCTTATTCATGCAAATTTCTGGTTATTTTACAAGGATTTGATCAATATATTGTAGTCCATTAGAGTAGCACAAAAAAAATTTAAAAGTCACAGATTGAGAGAGGATAAAAAGCAGGAAAAGAGACAACTGCACACTCTGAACACTGAGATCTCTGCCTATTAGTCCTATTTAGTTAATCATTCTTGTTATTTTAGTTCTAGGCTCACAAATATTTATGAAGGGCATTTTGATAGGCTGTGCTTTTGGAAAGAAGAGAAACTGCTGTGCTATGCAGTGGAGTATTCAGAGAATTCTGACAAAAATGGTCTCTGTTTTCTCATTAGCACACCTGCACATGTGCCTTTATGACCAGCATAGGTTTTCTCCTAAAATTATTTTTCTGATGTCACATACAAAGTACATGAAGATGATGTGATTGGACCATAGAGTTCACATTTTGGATTGCTAATTATTGCTGTCCCTTTTTCTACAAAAGGCTTAAGAGTTTTTTTCGTGTACTTGTTTACTGTACCCCATTGTCAAAAGAGTCTCATAAGAGAGCAAAGTGACTGAGGCTGAAAGATTCATAATGGCTTTCTTATCAATTTACCTTTGGCATAATTTTTGTAGTGAACACATGCTTTAAGAGTATAAAATTAAATTTGTATTGTAATTCTGAAGCACTTATAGTTTGGCAAAATATTTAAATAACGTAAAAGACTGAGTGCAAATCATAATATGTCCTTAAGATCCCTGGAGAAATGAGGCACATTTGATTTTAAAAAGCTCTACCTTTCCACGTGACAGCCAAACATATCTGATGGTGTGTCTCACTTGACATTTTAAAGATTCAATTTAAATTGTTCTGAAAAGATGGCTTACCTTGTTTTAAAGATATGAAAGAATTCCCTGTCCAGGGCTTTGTCAAAGGCAGATTGTCTCACGAAATATCAAAGCCTCGCATTATTTGGACTAGCACCATTAATACAAAGTGATAGTACCCAAAGATTTCATACAAGTAATAATTTTAAATTTTAAGTACATAAAGAAATAAGGAGGAAGATTGTTTGCCACCAGCAACATACAGCTGCTGTCAATGTGGGGTTTTTCCATCTTTATCTCATAAAAATAAATCTCTCCTGTTCTGTCTAAAATATATATTAGCAAAGAAGGGCAGTGTTGATGTCTACTATGCCAAAGAATAAAAATTAACTCAAGAAACAGCATGTGAAAAAAATGAAAGCAGAACAACACAAGGGGAAGAAATTAATGCAATGTTCTAGTTTTAACTGAACGAGTTGGGTGAGAAAATGCACATTTTAAGTGGTCCAATCAGCTGTACCACACTTGTAGCACAGGTCAGCAGTCTAAATGAACTGTCACGTTTTGTCGGAACACTGTTGAAATCCATAGCTTAAAATCAAACAAAATGAAACTTGATTTTTGAAAGAATATGATTTATTGTTCATAAAAACATCAAATTAGTTTTTAGAATTGCAAAAGTGGCACAGTCAAGTATGGAGGCAGGAGAGGATGGGCTTTAGAGCAGTCTTGAGTCCAATAGGGCTTTGTTTCCTCCCTGTGAGGAGTGATGCCTTACATGACACTGATCACACTCCTGTCCACGCCATTAAACCCAGTTCCTGACCCTGCTGCACACATTTTTGTGATCCTGAGGAAAATATTTACATTTGCTTTGCTTCATTTCCTGACTGTAAGAAAGGCAAAATAAGTCCTTCCTTCTCTGAGTCTCCTTAATTTGTGCAACTCTGGGGCAGAGAGCCATGCATGATTTATGGAGGATGTTCAAGATGTTGTAATTACCAGTTACAGACATTTCCAAACTGTGTAGAAGTACCTGGGGTTTTTTTATATCTCCAGGGGAGCACAGAAGAGGGAAGCCCCTTCTTGCTCAAGAAGGATATCTTGCCAAGGAGTTTCCTTAAGGGGTAAAGAAGGATGAAATTCCTGCTCAAAATGGTTTCTGGTGCCACCCTGCTCACGTGGAGATGATAAATAAGTCACTGAAGAGTGACTCTAAGAAGGCAGACACCTGATTTACCAAATATCCCGAGCAAGCTCCTTCGGCAAACTTCACAGGAGGTGACGGGGTTCTGACATCTCGAAAGTATTGCTGCATAATTTGGAACACACCTGTTCATCAGCCACGTTCAGCCTTGTGTAACACATCAACAGCTTTTGGTGAACCTCACTGGAAGCATTCTGAAACAGGTAGTTGTCAGGACAGGACAGAACAGAGTTGCCCAATGTGATTGATACACATAATTTCTGCACCCAAATGATAAACCTCACATCAGACGCAAAAATCAGTTGCATGCCTTGGCCAACAGCTGGTAATTAAAAACAGAAAGAATTTTTGTGGGTAGTTTGTGTTGAAACAAAGGAACTTTAGCTTATTTTGGCTGATGGTGATAACTCTTAGTGGTCTGGTTTTGCTAATCAGTACAATCAAAACTCTGACAAATTTGGAGTGGCAATGCCAATGCAAATAATGTAGCTCGAGCCTGACCTCAGCATCGTCATAAAGGCAAAGTAGAGGTGGAAAATTCAGCTTCACTGGTAAACAGAAAATAGTTTCTTATTGAAGGCTGCCAGAAAATTCAAGTTCCTCAGTAGTACAATACAGTTTGGATAAAGGAGATGCCTGTTTCAGGCACAGAAAAGAATCCCAGCTAGTTTCTATTCACACACGTGTTATCTGTCGTCATGAACACAGTTCACAGGGGTACAACTGCCCTGCATGGAGAAAAGCTGACAGCACTGACTTGGAAATAGAGCTGGGCAAATTTCTTAAAGTCTGTTGAGGGAGCCCCATTAGTCCTTTGCTGCTGACTGCAGGGTCCTCTTCCAGCTGGTGAGTGCTGCCGCAGCGTTCCAGGCATCCCTGGCCCAGCCTCAGCAAAGAGCCAGGGCTTGCCACATGCTGGGCTGCACAGCTCCACACCCACAGAACACGGACCTGCCAAGGGGGGAAGAGCTTAAGGAAATGTTTGTCAGTCAAATGGGACATTTTTGTAGCAGCTGCCCAACATAATCAGTATAAACCCCGTTTATATTTCATATTAGGTCAAACCATGAGTTCCAGTAGACTGAGAACATAGTGTGTGTTATCATATTACTTTTTTTGAGACTTAGTAGTTAATGACTAATTATGAACTTTTAGGATATGTTTGCCTTTTTGATCAGGCTCCCTTAGCACTTTCATTTGGGACAGGAGTGTGCTTTTGAAGGGAATTGCTCACTCCGTTTTCCCCACTTACCACACTTTGTTCTACATGACAGAGTGGGGTGGACGCATCAGCTGGAATAATTTTGGTTAAAACTAAACAAGAGGTGTGCTCCAAAGGTGTATCTAATGTCCTGCAGATGCCAGTGGCTGCCAGGCCCATGGGTTCAGGTTGGAGTCAGCCTGAAGTACCCTACCCCAGGCAGGTACAATGTTGAACCCTGCAGAGTTGTTTCTGTGTGCTGTGCTATGTGCTAATGGAGAGCTGGGCACATGAAACTGCAATTTAGGAGAAAAACTTCTACCTTTCTGGAACACCCTTAGGTGATGTACTTACATATTTCCATTTTCCCCAGATATTACTGTGACTTCTTCAGCTCCCATGCAGCCTCTGTCTACATGACCCAGGTGCTTTCTCCAGAGAAACTCAACTTTTGAAATGTTCCCAGAAATTTCCGTATCAATGTAGTTCAAGTATGTGTTGCCGGGTTTGAAGGTCCCCCTGCCAAATGAAAAGCACAGAAGTGATGCTCGGTGTTCTACACAAATGGGGAGGAAAAGAAAAGCTTGAGTAGAGGCAGTAAGGGAGATGAGCTGTGGGGTGCCATGAGTTGGAGCTTTGAATGCTATTGCTATAATTTCATGAACTTTTTTTATACAGTTGACGAAATTCCTGTGCCTTTCAGGATGAAAACACTTGTATCAGTCAGCACAGCCTTTGTCAGTATGGCTGTGGTTTATTCTATGCATTACTTTTGAAAAATATGATCTCTCTTCAAATAAATCCAAGTCAAAAAGTTCTCTCAGTGTTTCTGGTTGCTCTCAACCATGAAGGAAATTGAAAATTATAGTTTACATTTGTGCCTTCTGTGCTATCACTGTTCACTCTAACAGAATACACATTGCAGTGTGACATTAACATTGAAATTATCTGTAGGTTTATTGCTGCACTGGTGTGTTTATAACCAAAGACCCCTTACAGGGCTGTGTTCAAACACAGAGGAGGTTGGTTTTGCAATACTGAAGCTGGGTTGCAGACCAGCGTCTGTTTATTGAGATTTAAATTGACATTTACTGGAAAAAGCCAGGCTGAGTGGACAGGGATCCCATATTCCAGCACAGTTCATGGGCAAGCTGCAACTTTCTTCTACACGTATTCCCCAGAGGAGGGGATAATTAGATGAATGCACATCACTGAGCTCTTTGTCTTCTCAAAGATCACCAAATCATGCTTGAGTCCAGCAGCAGCCACAGAGCTCTTGCCACTTTGCTGTGCTAACAGCAGCTTCAGAAAACAAAGGAAAATAGAGACCAGCAAGCAGATTTTTACCACAATCTGTAGCGCGGGGAACTTCAATCACTTATCAGCTACTTTTATTGCCAGAGTAAATCACAGACCGCACAGAACAAGGTGAGGCGTGTAAAAATAGCTGTGTGCACATTCCATATGATAACAATGATGGAGCCACTTTCCCAACAGCCACATTAAACTTACTTGTCAATGGTATATTTTTTCCTGATCCCATTAGTTCCAGTCAAGGCTACATCTATATTTCCCTTCATGGTTTCTGTTGCACATACTTTGACATGTATCTCTTTTCGCCAGCCTTTGAAAGCAAAATCAAATGGATTATGGTAGTAAGGAGATTTCTTTCCTAAGGGGAAAATTTCTTTTATGTTTCAGTGTCTCTGAGAGAGGGAAAAGGACTGCATAAATATGCTTATAAGCAAACACCTGTGATGAATTACAGTTTATTAATTAATTTCCCTATTTCCCAGTCCTGTGGCTGTTTCTACATGAATCACAACTAAAACTGTGTTTCTTATAGCTCCCTGCCATTTTGACTTGATGAGCTTGGCAAAAATATACCCTGAAATGCTCCAGTTTTATAAACTTTTGCCAATAAAAACAATGCAACATTTTAAAATTTGAAATTATGCACTTTCAGCATAACATTTCTCCCAATTTCAGCTTCCTAGCTTTATAGCTTTGAAGCCATCATGTAATAACCAAGTTTAACCCAAAGGTGAGCATCATTTGATCTGCTTTTACAATTGTCTCAGCTTTCCCAAATAATGCTGGTACTGCATGCTCCTAACATCTAAAATTCTAGATGTTTTATTGAGTGCAACTCGTTAACTGCAGCAGCTCTGCAGAAGTGTAAGGCCCCTTTTCACACATAATTCACTGCCACTTTAGAACACACCACAAAATGAGCACTTACGAGCATATGGAGGGGAGGGCCCTGTGTTTAAATAAACCTTTTGTTGTTCTTTCTCAGTTTTATGTGAAAACTTATCAGCATAATGACCCATCAGTGGGCATCCTTCCTCTGGACATGGAAAGCAGTCTCCCTGGGGGGAAAATAAAAATGCATGTTGTAAGACATTATCTATTTTAATCTCACTTCTTAAATTCTAAGAAATTAGGGTATTTCATCTTATTCTCAGATTTTTTTTTTTTTTTTTTTTGAGAAGCAACTTGCTTCTCAGTTCAGATCATATCTTCAGTATTTATCATTGTGGTTGAAAAAGGAGTTGAGATGGTCAGTCAACTTATTTCATCTGGTTGAAAATCAGAGAGAAACAGGTTGGAAATCTGGCCTAATTCCTTGTGGTCTTGCAGGGACCATAAGTAAATACCATAACAAATGTTGTGCCTTGCTACCTGATCTGTAAAATCCAGGTAATATGCTCATCTTTCATCGGGTCCACTGGAAGGTTTTCTGCTATTTACAGGATGGATAACCACGTTTCCAAGAAGGTCTGGCTGAATATCTCACTCATATGGTAAAAATATTTATGTTTAAGAATACTGGAGGATGGGCTCTTGATTTGGGATTTGTTTTGTCTGCTCTTCATCCTTTATTCCCATGCAGAGCCTTAATGAAATTAATCTACCTACACAGATCAGACAATCAGATCAAGACCTTGACATCCATTAAAAAAAAAAGGTAAAAAAAGATAAGCATGAAAGCAGATTAATTGCAGTTAGAAAAAATAGCATTGCTATATTTAGGTAGCTCAGTTTTGGTATGTGGGAGGTTCTGTTCAAACTGATGTTTGTGGACCTTTGGCTATTTGTGCATTTGGTGAACAAAAGGCTAAATTATCATCA
This sequence comes from Mohoua ochrocephala, assembly GCA_013398855.1. Classification (NCBI taxonomy): domain Eukaryota; kingdom Metazoa; phylum Chordata; class Aves; order Passeriformes; family Acanthizidae; genus Mohoua; species Mohoua ochrocephala. The sequence continues at coordinate 104,760 of VZTA01027635.1, forward strand.
TCACTGATGTGATGTTATTGTCTATTGTGAAATTGCCTGGGTTTGGATATGGTCTGGACGAAGGTAGTCGGTGGTTCTGAATATCCCCTGTGCCCATATCCCATGATCCTGAGTGTAGAAGTTGTCCCAGAAATTGTTAAAAGGAGAAGAGCAGGGCTCTAGGCCCTCAGATAAACACAGAGCCGGTACTTACCAATACAAACTCTTGGTATGTGTCACACTGGTACCCAACAAATCCATTGGGAGTGATGATACTCTCAGCATAATACCTGAGACTCCTTTTATGTCCACATCCAAAAGATCTATATGCTGGAGGAAAAAAAACCAAAAAGGCCAACAGATAAAGAGCAAATAAATCTATACATTAACATAAAGTCCGTGCCAAAGCAACATTTGTGGGTCTCTTTTCCTCAAAAGCACTTGCACACAGACCGATGTCTCAGGTAAAAGAAATAGCAATAAATACAAAACATTTAAAGTGTGAATTATTTGGTTTTGTAGTAAGAAAGTGTACTTATGCCTACATGTATTTTTTTTTCTGTTGGAAAGAGGTAGTTTTTAACAGAGGTGGAGATGCACCAAGGTGAAACAAGAAGCATTTAGGAGTATTCCCCTTTGATACTTCAAAGACTGGAATATTTCACAGCTACAGTTTTTGTAAAGCATATAGTAGTTACAATGAAGCAGTTTTCCTTTTCTTACAGTTATCACAACATGGTATTCTGTAAAATCACAGTTTCCACTAATTTCTAGAATTAAAGGTAATTTTAGCAATTATTTTAAACCAGTGGCTTTTGATGTTTTTAAGCTCTAGAAAATCTGCAGTCATTTGATAACAATTCTGTGAAATTCTGTGAAAAGCAGGATGTTTGGCAGTGTGTCCTTGATTTTGTCAGAACTATTTGAAACGAGTACTTTTTCCCATCAGACTGAATTTATAGGCAGCCAGTAAGGAAAGAAGAAAGTGCTATTTGGGTTATATTTACACGTCCCTTATAGCAAATGTTGTCTTCCTTGATTCTGAGGTCTCTCCTATATCAAAACGCAATATACTAAAGTCAGGTTGGTTGCATAAAAGTGGGCTCTATTCCACTCCAGCCTATGCTGGGAGCTCACCAAACCACAGGGGGAAGTCTGGGAGGCACTGAAGTAGTTGCAAGCTAGTACAGCTTATAAAGAAATCAAAATTTCCCTTAATAGCAATATTTATGCATCTTAAAGATAGACCAACTGGTGTTGACCAGTTGACACACTGTTCCTTACATAAGGACAGAAGAAAAAACATACTAAAACCTCTCTGAAAAGTACCTGTTGTTGTTTTTTCTTGAAAATAACCTGCATCATCACAGCTTCCTGAGCATGTTTTCTTTACAGCTCCTTCTTTAATTCAGAAGGGTTTGTGCTTTTAAACCCTCGGCTCTTACAGCTGGTTCAATTTATGTTAGTGGCAAATTCACTTAACACCTATAGTCTCTCTACTGCATCAAAAACTGTAGGAAAAAAGCCACTAAATATTATTTCTAAACCACTTCATACATAAAAGCACTACATAAGTGTAAACATTAGCAAAGAAAAGAGAGGTTACCAAACAAAGTAAGGTTAAACCAAGAGGAGGGAGTTAAGGCTGTCTCTATTTTTAGGAGCTGCATGAACAACCAACTCCATCTGCTCGTGTTCAATAGAGCTGAGTTTCTCCTTCATGGCAAAACATTGCAAGAAGCCTTGTGAAATGTCTCTGGAAAATATTTATTTTTTTGATAAAAATGCGGACATTTTTATGCATTCCAATTGGAAAGTGTTTTTGTTCCCAGTGACTTTGAGCACAGCCAGCTTTCAGTTCTCTTTGTTATTAAGTTCTCGACCGGTTCTGAGGGGGAGCATTTTTGAAAGCAAATTATTTGACTAGTGGTAGGGATTTCAAAACATTTAGCTGTGAAAAACAGATGTTCTCATTTCTGTAGGTTAGGATCAGAAGACAGGATTTTGTGGATCCATTGTACTGGATCCCAGGGTAATTCTGATTAACTGCCCAGCTTTCTTTGAAGAACTACTAATGGAGCAGCCATTTTATCATCTTTTATATTTCTAACCTTGGGCTGTTCCCTTTGAAGAGACTCAAGCTAAATGGCATGGATGAATCCCAGTAATATTGGGAGTGATGTCTTCCTAGGGAGAAGGAGAGCTCAGATTTCAAAATACTCATTTTTGGATTATCCATGAATGAAATTTTACCAGTCCTTCGTGTGAGGAATTCCCACTGAGGTCAGCCTATCAGCCCAGTGGCAGGCTCTTATAAAGCTTGTGATGAACAATTTTGCATGCTTTAACTGAAATTTTCATCTGGAATTTGCCTTGCTTAGTACAAAAGAAAAGTGGAGGATATTTCAGAGGCAGCTTTAAATGTTCCATTTTTGAACATTGTCTCCCTATTCCAAATCCAAGCTATATAAATAACATATGCATTCAAAGGTCTTATCTTGTCCTAGCCTTTGTTTCTAACTGTAACTTATAATGAGGTATTACTTCCTTAAAATATATTTACCTCTCATAAGGTCATTGATATCCCGAGTTGCAGGAGGCACACGAAGCTGGTTGCATCCAGGCATCTTCTTCCCACCATTTGGGTAAAAATCCAGGTGGCCACAAGTCTGAAGAATCCCTGGAGCTGAAATGCACAATGGATCCTGGCAGATCACTCCCAGGCATTCTGTGGCCAACCTGTGTGCCAATGGCAGCCTTTGCCTGAAAACTTACCGAAGTCAAAGAAAAGATGCCCAGCGTGAGTATGAATTATATCAACAAATTTTGCATCCGAAGGATCCAGCCTAACCATTTCGGGAGTGTACTGGAAAAGGGGCCCAGCTGGATCCAAACCTAAAGGAATGGAGATGCATGTGACTGAGTAGATAATATTATATGTACATCATCACATACAGGTTGTGTACGCTATAGGTAATTGCATTGTTGCCTTTACCCCATGTATAAAAATTCATTTTGTGGTCCACAGCTAGAAAAACAGGCAGACTACTGATATTAATAGTAAGCTGACTGAAGGCATTGCAGCACAGTAAAATGCTGGTGGCTGCTTGGCTTACCTTTGGGAACAATGATGTAGGAAGAGGTTTGGTTGAGTTTTTTTTTTGGTCATGTTAGTGAAAAATAAGAAATCTTCCTATGTTACTCTGAGCATGTAGATTTTAATTTGGCCGGAAGTCTATTTTTATTTCCAGAATATCTTGGTTGAAAATGGTATCCCTTCACTTCAGTGTCAGTGAGGTCTCTTTGGAGATAAAGAAACACAGCTCTGATCCCAGTTTCCTGAATGGCTCGTGTGACTGCTCACTGTGTGCATGGCTTAGACAAAGCAATGTCTATGCAGAGAAAAGAACTGACTGGGGGAGAAGGAAAACAGAAAATAACGAGGTTTTAAAAGAAAGTGATGTGTGACTGTCACGACTTGTGTCACTTGACTGTGTCACAACTATCATGCTGGCTGGACACTGTTATTTATGACAAACCAGCACATTGCAGTCTGTCTGATGTGTTTATAAAGCAGCAGTGATTCTTCAGTTCTCTTAAGTTGCATGAAAATACAAAGATTTATCAGCTGAAATAGCTGCAGTACCTGTTATTCTTCCAATGCCAGGTTTCCTCCTCCCTGCCTCCCCTGCAACGTGTGCTCCAAGACTATGGCCGATGAAATGGATGTCAGCAGGAGAGTAGCCGTAGTCTTTCTGTGAAGATTTTTATGGAAAGGAGAAAAAACCAGTGTGAAGATACAAGCCAGTGACACTGCAGCACGTCCCCGTGCAGTGCCAGGACATGGCCAGACCACTGGGCAATGGAGGTGAGTTTCCTGGTGGAAAGTTACAGTTCTGGGTGATGGGATCTCTGCCGCTCATCCCACCCCTCTTCATTTTCAGGGTGTTCATGGCTGTTTACCATCTTATCCCAATATACTAAATCTAGGGGATTTAATTTTTCATTTCAGATTTTCAAACTTTTGAACTGCTGAAAAGTCACAGTGGAGTTGTTTTTCAAAATCGAGCATGACACTATTTTTTATTTATTATTTTCATTCGTGTGGGATTAGAGCCCTTTTGTAACATTTTGAGCTGCTTTACTGGGTACCTCTTGCTCTTCCTGGCTCTATTGGATCAAACCTGGAGGTGCCACTCTGAGTACAATCTTTACCACGGGGACTATGCATTGGCTGTCACATTCCAGGGATACTTTTACCTCGAGGAAGTTCACCAGGTACTCCAGCTCGGCCCCCACGATGCGGACGTTGTTGACGGCGTCCGTGTACAGACCGCTGGAGCCGCCCCTCCAGTCCGTCAAAATGCAGTTCACGTCTTCAGAGTGGAACATGAACTGATGGAGAAGAGGAAAGCAACAGAGAAGCAGCAAACAGGTATTAATTACAACAGTAGCAGGGCATCTGTAAACTATATTTTGTTTTGTCTGTGCGACCGGTGAAGACACATCTTTAGTAATTCCTACTGATGCTGAAGATCAACACAAGGAGGCAGAGTGGAACCAGTGATTAGAGGACACTCACAAGCTTCCTTCAGCTCCCTTTTCCATTCCAGATGCCTTGGCTGGCTCTAAGGTACCAACTTCTCTTAATGACAGTACCCCTGTTACCAAAAGAGGTCCAGGCTTTATTCTTCAACTTTTTTATGCTTAGATTGTCTGAAAGGATTCTCAAATTTGTGCTTGAATTGTTCAGCACTAAAGTTCATACATTATAGCCAAAATGTTCTCTTTATCCGCTTCTGCCAATGGAACTTTCTGATTTTGTTTTTTATTCTGAAACAATTTCATTTTTGAAATGTGCCAGAGTAAAATGAAACCAATCTGCTGAACAAAGCCTTTTGGTTTTATTAGATCAAATGTGTCACTCAAACTGACACGTTTATTGTGACCTTTTGCTGAGGTGAGAAAACTTACTCTTTTTCTCCCCTTTATTACTGGCAAGGAATTGAAAAATCAATTTATTATAGCTTTCCCTGTGGAGGTGAATGCAGCAAAAGGACATTCAGCAGAAGGCTGAAGTGCACTATACTCATAGCCAGGAACAAGAGAGTGGCCATGTGGAACTGGGCTTCATTCTGACTTTTGTGTTCCTTGTATATCCCCTGAATTAGCAGGGGAACAGAGGTGTAAATTTCACATGGGAATTTAAGCCAGGTGTGGCTATTTGGACTTTCAAACACAAGTAAAATGACTGTTAAACAACAGTTGTACCTACCCTGCATATGCTTGTTATCCAGGGGAGATCTGCTCCAGCAAGGTGGCCGTGTATAATGAAGCGAGTTTTCCTGTGTGTTCGGAAATTCGAAGCTTTTATAGTTGAAGGGTTTGTAGCTGAAATTTTCTGTGCCAAAAAAAACAAACAACCAACAAACACAACAAAGATATGACGGCTCCATCCCCCTACATTTTGATAAAGGGCAGAGCACCCCAATGGTTAAAGCATAGTTCTGAACCCTGAAGAGATGGCTCTTATTTCTCATTCTTAAACTGCCTTTTGAGGGGAAATCAATTAATCACTTCAACAAATGATTCACTTCCTCTGGTTAATTGAACTAATGATACTGGCATCTTTTGCACACTGCTTTGAGATATAGTGGTACAACATGCCATGTAAATACAAGATTTTATCAAACTTGGCCATAGAAACGCGAAGATAGCATCTTCTGAAAGGTATTATGAGATTGACTTTGAAACTATACCTATCTTTCTTTTTTCCTTTGAAGATAAGACCTTCATTGCTTCATTTATATTTTATGGGAAAGCACACTAGGCTTACAAAGTTAGAGGCTTTGGGTATTTTGGTGTCCATTGAGAAAGAGGACATTATTTTCTTTAAAAGAAATTCTGAGTACTAGCTCTTCCGTATTTTTTGTTATGGTTTTGTTGACTTATAAGGGGGAATGTCATGCACTAATTAGCACACATCTCACCTTCAGTGAACAACTGATTTGTTAAAACCTCATAGGCCCTCTCAGCAGGAGGAGTTGGACTTGTTCTGAAGTGATGTAACAAACACCTCTGCTGATTGTAACTGCCATTTATATAAAAACCCTTAACTCTAGAGCCTTTTACATGTAATAACCTGTATTAGAGGGCTGTGATTAATATGTTGTAAATATACCTGGCTCCTCAGAGAGCTGAAATGAGGAAAAGGGAAAAAAGATGGAAGAAAATTATCATGTGTCCAATATAGAGTTGGAGGCTCTCCTGGGAGTCTTATGAGTAAAAATATGTGAGAAAAGAAACTGTCCCTAGAGTTTGTTGAATGTATTGTACACTGTCAGTATTTAAAAACAAAGCAGTTTCTTACTTGGTATTTCACCCTGTTATCTCTGGTGTAAAGGAGGAAATTTGTGTTCACAGCATCTGGAGAGCTGGGCAAGCCTGCCAGTTGTCTCCCCGGGATCCCAGCCCAAGGAGGGCTATCTGAAAAGCATCCAAGCCTGTTGTAGCAAACTTCCCTTCCTGGGGCACACAAAGAAAGGTATTAGTGTTCTGGGAATGTCACAGGTTCTGTACACGAGGCTGGCAGGAGAGCGTTTACTCCAGGAGAGACAAACATGCCTGATTCAGATTAGGATGGCACTTGTGAGCATTTTTCATTAAGGGGCTCAGTTGTGCTCTGGTGCTTGTAGCAAGGACTTGAACTTCAGGAGTGCTTCCTGCTGCAAACAGCCTGGAGCTCAGCTTGGTGAACTCAGGAGAATGCAGGATATGTTTGGTCAAACAGATTGTCACCACAGCCCTTGGAAAATGACAAAAATATCTTGATCCAGAGAAGAAACCAGCTTTTGCTGCCAGCACAGGGTAGTCCTTCAAATCAGTCCTAATGCTCCAGGGATTATCTAAATTGTTATTTCTTGCGCAACTGTTCATGAAGGAGCAAAAAGAAACCAAAAAATTAAAAGAGATACCTCTGGTTGCTCCACAGCACACATTAAATATCTCCCTTATTTTTTTTATCACCATAAGATTTTAGTGGAAGCAATAAAGTGGAATTTGAGTGGAAGCCTAGAGCAAAGCACAGCCTCAGGAAGTGTGGTCTGCGCCTGAAGGACTGGTTTCCCAATTTCTATTGTGCCTTTAATACAGTAATGGTGCAAATATGACATGCGGGTGTTGCCATTAATTGCCAACCTTCCACACTGTTATAGCACAACAGTTGTGAAATCCCAAATAATTTTTATTGCTATTAAAAAGACTATTCTTTCCTGTCATTAAAGAGTTATTTTGGACCAAGACGATTTCCTTGTTCTCTGCATAGCACCGTGAACAGTAGGAGTCCAGGCTCTCATTACCAGGGTTGTAGCTACCATGAGTGCGTTGAGGGTGGGTAGGGGAAAAATGTTCTGGAAGAATTTCAGTATCAATTCACATATAAAAATACCTTTCTAATTCCCATTCTGTTTGCTATCTGCAAAAACCTTTACAGGATTAAAAAGTAATAGGCTAAATGTGGGAAAGACATGACATAACTCAGTGGTCCTAATTAAGAATTACATTAAATCCTTTCCAAGGAGCATACTTTTTCTAGAATATAGATATTCTGGTGTAAGCTGCACACAATTTTTACTGTTTATAGACTTTATTCATTATATGTCTCACCTCTGGCTGCATTGAGAAGAAAAAGAGCAGTGATCCATACTGCAAACATCTAAAGTGAGTAAGAACACAATTCAAACATACTTGAAATTAGAAGCTGGAATTCACCTAAGGGTTCCCTTAACCCATTAAAGCCCCTTGAAACTCAGTACTTCAGCAATTTACTGAGTTAGATCCAAAAAAAGCAACACTTTCTCAAAGATAGTAAGATTTCAAGAAAATAGCTTTGGGATTATTTCTGTTTGCCATGGAGATTTTGCATAATCAGGGTATCCTTTAGGGATACTTAAAGATCCTATTCCTGCCCTTGACAAACAGAAACTTCTTTTTCTCTCTAGATCTGCAATTTATGGGCATGCAACTTAAATTCTTAGACGATTTGCAAGAACATATTTTTATAGAGTGAAGTTTATCCTAAGATTTCATAGAAAAGTTACTCACAGAACTCTCATTCGATGATTGTATTTAAAAAAAACCCCAAGAACAAACTGAATTTGTGTTCATAAATCACACAGATGGTCTTGAAAACTCATTTTGATCATTGCTATCAGCCATGTATGCTTATCAGCCCTCATCTGCCTGATCACTTAATCACCAGCTGATAGGTAAGCATCGGAGTAAATGGAACCCATCATTTACTCCAAGGGGAAGCAGGGAAAGTGTTTTAAGTACAGCCTCACTACTACCATGAGCAACTTATCTTCAGAGAAAAATAGATAATTCTTAAAAGATCTAATGTCATGCCCAGACCATCCAACCAGTGCTGCACAGGCAGAGCCTTACATCCCCTTCCTGACCAGTCTTCCCAGTCCCCTGAAGTCCATAATACACTGTTAGGAGCAAAGAGTTCATCCCTGTGAAACCAAGTGCAGGTTCAAGCATGTCCTACTTCCATCTCCTCTCCTCCAGCCACTCACCAAGTACCCTACACCTCCTCATCATGATCCTTATTTCAGTTCCTTAGATGTTCTTGGCTCCAGCGAATCCCATTTTACCTTGGCAAGGCTCAGAGAAAGTTCTCAGGGTCAGCCTCTCAGTTGCTTGTGGCAAACCTTGCAGAAGGTCTTTGAAGAGCCTGGAGAGAAGCAGGACAGCTCTGTGCCTGCCCTCCAAGGGCACGTGGCACAGGGATGCTCACCCTCTGCTGCTCCACAAGGCTTGAATTGCCAGCTGCATCTGTGGCTGTGTTGGGCAATGCCAAAAGAGACCTCCTTCTGTCAGCCTTCATCCGAGATAACACCAACCAGGTCCGACCAGTTGCTGCGTGACTCCACCTACGTAATGCGAAGTTTCAAACAGGGTGTTATTTTCCTCCATTGGTTATTATTTTTCAAGCTAAAAATTGCTGGGAAGTGTGATGCAAACACTGAACAAACACAGGGCCTTTCAGGATCAGCGGGGCTGCTCATCTTGGTACAATGCTGAGTTGAGATTGTGACTTAACATCACACCCGACAGCAGTGGCAGAGTCCCCATCCTTTGCATTCCACTCCACAGTTTTAACAGCAAAACTATCCTTGGAACTGATCCCTGCCTCAAATAACTTACAGTCTTAAGCAAAATTTTCAAGTTTGTGTTGGATGTGTAAGTCTACTGTTGCAACATGAAGACACAAAGAAGGTGTTTTGGGATGGGCTAGCATATGTTTGCAAAGTTCAAGCCGTCACCTGAGAAAATGCAGAAAGAAGTATGAAAAAGGATTAAAAAAATTAAACGGCTTAGTCTGTCACTTGTTATTTGTTCATCCTGTAGACCTCTTATCTCTTATTTTGCTACTGGATGAATTACCTGACTTTCCTTTGAAAAGGTGACAGAAATGCTTTTAAAGAGAGGAGAATAGTTCCTGGGGCAGATTGTCACCACATTCAATCACCATGAATCTTCATAATTAAATTGCATTAATCGCAGTAATTTTATTTTTTAGTGTTTTGATAATGATGTCATTTCACATAGTACTATATTGTTGTTATACTATTATGCTCACGTTTCTGATCAGACTTTCCTAGAAATCTTTGTTCCCGTAGGTGTGTGTGGGGCTTCTCCAACCTAAATGATTCTATTATTCGGTGTAGACACAAATGAGAATCCTGCATCTCCACATTTTAATGTTAAACCCTTTAAGTATCAGGGTGACTATTGACACCTCCTAAGACAAGAGTGTACAGGAAGGGGAGACTCCCTTTTGGTATAATCCTTTGCACTGACTGATGAGTTATTCCATTTCTAGCACACACAGATATCAACTGGGTTAAAGTGATTCTTACAAACGCTAGGTACAAAAGCATTTTCAAGGTTTTCCTCTTTACTTTTTATAAAGCTAGCCTTGAGAGGTTAATTTCTTCAGCTGTATATTGTAGAAGCAAATCTACGTTCCAACTCTTTGCTCAGTGTCCCTAGTAGAAAATTAAGAATCAAGGTTAGTACGTAGCTCATGGAGTTCCTATTCATCTCTTCAAGACTAAGTTAGTCCAGTAAAGTGTTGAATTAGTCACATTAATATTGAGTTATCCTCTGCTCACATAGTTAAAGTCTGTTGCTGGGTTGCAAATTGATCAGTTAACCAGTCACCCACAGAAGCTCAGTGAACAAAAATGAAGAAATGTTTAAAGGATGCACACACAAAAAAATCTGCTCCTGAGTTATCCTAGGTCATCCCAGACAAAACTGCGTTCAGTGATAGCTAACAGAACTGAGAACTGTGATGTGTGGTATAGTCAGATCTCTGATAAAGCATCACATTTGAAAGGACTTAATGCTTGTTTTTTATATCATTAAGAATTCACAGACAAAGAAAGGCTGATTCATTAGAATTTAAGGGCCTCACAGAAAATTAGTATCTAATCTCACCTGCTTCTACTATATATAATATTGGGCCAAACACTCATTTCATTCTATCCTCACAATTTCTTCACACTTCAGAAGGAAAGTTTACTGCAGAAACAGGTCACTCAAACTTTTAAATGAACCTAGTTGATTCAATAAATTATCCTTGAATAATCTGAATTCATAGATTTTACCTATTCAGAGTATTTTGGTGCCCATGTTTTCAGGGGAGCTCAAGAAATGTGAATAACTCATTACATTAAGAAGCCTTTCTGAAACCTGGTATTTTAGTCCCAAACCATACCTGAACCCTCTGCTCCAACATGGACTCAACTGCAGTGTGGTCGTGCAGATTTCAGCTCCCTTACAAGATTCAGTGACCTCGCCAACTTAAAATTAAAACAACAAAATATTAAAGGGCTTTTGATTTTATCAAAGATGAGGACATCGCTGTCTCACGTCCTAGGTGTAAATGTGTGCCATGCAATTCTTGCAGATCATCATTCCAGCCAATACTGAGCATCAAATGAAGTTTAACTTACCCAGGCTTTTCTCAGAGCACATGAAGTGATTATTTAGTGATGTTCCTGCTCCCTTTCAGCAGTCGGTGAGACACCACAGCTCTCCTCCAGTGTTTAAGACAAGGTTACTGGGAGAGCAAGGTATTCTCATATTTGTAACAAATTAGTCAGAGGATTTACTCCAGCTGACAGGCATGAAATGGGTTTTCCATGCTAATTTACCAGTACCAGGAAAGCTCACAGCTCAGCAGCATTGTCAGACGTCAGCACTTCTGTGTTGGCTTCTAGAAATCTTCACACTTTGATGGGGTTAACTGCTTCAGTATTATCCAGGACCTGGCTAGGAAGGAGCGAGCAACGAAATGCTGACTCTCCATCCCTTAGAAGTTCCTGAGAACTTCTCACCCATGAGCTTGTCCAAGCTGTCCCTGAACTCATGCCCACCTCTAGCACACCCAGCATCCTGTCTCAAGCACACTGTGCAACTGTGAGGAGAATCATCTCCTTTCCTTTCTCTTCAGGTGTGCAGTGCCAGCTTCCTTTCATGCCCCCTGTTACTAGTGTGGAAGGAAATGAACAAGCCATTTTGTGTTTGCCTTCTCCACGATCCTCTTCATTTGAAAGATGACATTCACACCTCCATCTTTGTTCTTGGCTGACTTCTGTTTTTCTCTTGTATGCCAGAGGACATGGGAAAATGACTGCTTATTCCATCAGGGTGGAGAAGGTGGACATTGGTATTTTGCTCTCCATTACCAAAACCAGTAAGGAAAATTCCTTCTGTCCTGAAGTTTTATCAACTAATGTGTTTTCATGAGGGATAAAGTGGCCAAATGTGGAAGAAGGTTCTTTCTGCAGCTAAAACACAGCTTTGTGCATTCTCTCCTAAGTCCCTTCTTTAGCAACGTCTGCAATCATCTTTCATGATGAGGTACAGTGCATAGATTATCTTACAATTAAAAAATAGGCCTAATAGGGATAATTCAGGCAAGTTATTGTGCAGGGCTGTTTATTTTTTTTTTTCTTTTCTTTTCTCTTACTTTTAATTGCACTCACTGTAAAGTCTTAATCTAGGGAATAAATTTTCTGGGCAAGGACCTACCTATCTTTGCACATTGCAGGGTGTATAATTCAGTTTTGGGTGTATGAATAATGTGTGAACATTATAGATGGCAACAGTGATGTAAAGGTCACCTTTTCCAACACATCAGTTGTAACAGTTTTGAATAAAAAAATCTTAAATACCAGCAAATATTTTTCTATTCACTTCAGTCTGCTTGGCTGCTGAATAAGATATGAAGGGATTATTGTTCTTTATATCTGCTGTCCCTTTATTATGATTCAGCTTCTAATACTTTTATTGATGTCAATCCCAATGGGATGACTCATAGAATAAAATACTTCTTAGCTAAAGAAAGAGTACCAAATGTTAAGTTCCATTTACTTTGTATTTTAATACCATCTAAACTAACAGTTGCTGCATGACTTATCTGTAACTTTCATGGAAGCCCAAGTCTTTTTCTGATTTACACCAAGTAAGATCTGAAGTTTGTATCTCAATAAAGAAAATATATTTATTCCTGCAGTTATGCCTTAGTTTGAATCAAACAGAATTCCAGGTGAATTAGCTGGCCATCATTTTCTGTGATAAAACACTCTTGAGCTCAGTCCATATTCTGAGGACAGCATTGAATTAAAAAGTAAACAATAGAAACCTAAGGAATATGATAGAAAATTTTAAATCTCCTGCAGCAAGGTGTTTTAAGGCCTATGGACAATATGTGCATCGATCTAATTTTTTGGGATGTAAATTAGTAAACTACAGTGCAAAAAATGAAAGGAATTATATTAATTCATACAAGCTGTTAGTTGCTATTAAATGGAAACACATAACAAAAACCCCCAGATGGTTCCATATCAGACCTTTGATGTGATTTGGGGCCTGGTGTTTGTGGGTTTAATTGCCATTTTGCAGGCACTCGTTCTGTTCCATCACATTCCCTCTAACTTCAGTCGAGCACAGGAAGTTTCCATCAAGGCACTGTTATATTTGTGCCACTGTAAATATGTTCTTGACTGCATGTGGTGTGGCAACACCTGTAATGCTTTCATAAAATTTGGTGTTGTTTTGTGGCATCCTCTCCGCTTGTGACCACAGGCTTGTGTTTGTGCCTCCTTCGTGTCGTGTCTGGAGACGAGGTTTCCGTTTGGAGCTGTGATTTAGAGATTTCTTCCTCAGAAGAACTCCTGGAAATGCTGACAGAAGGAGAAGCAGCACATGGATGGTTCCCAAAGTCTGCTTGGTGCTTCCCACTGGCTTTGCCACTCCCTGTACAAAAGGATGACTTGCACAGGGAATACTCTTTTATCATATTTGCTGATAAGAGCAACAAGGCTGACTGTAAACAGGAGGGCTTCTTTATTCTGCTTCTGAATACTGTTGTTTTTCACGCAGTTTGGGTTTTTAATATACTTTGAGAATACTATCAGAATTTTAAGAACTTGTGGGCCACTACTGGAATTAAATCAGGTTTTAATGAAGCACTGCCTTTGCCCTCTGCTATTTTTGGAAGGTCTTGCAAAACTCCTTTGAGAGAGGCCAGCTAACACAGGGTAGACTATGATGAAAAGTAACTAGTTTATAGCATCTTTCTGTAAATAAAGTAATGAAAAAGCTACAGGATGTCATCCATTTATTTTGCAGGCCAGTTAAATCAGTATCACATTCAAAACTACTTCAGAAAAATTGAGTATCATCATTTTGATTTTAAGCCTTTTGGCTTTGAAGTCAAGACACACAGCTTTAAAAGAAAAAAATTAAGAAAACAGCTGTGAGGAACAGAGAAAGCTTTTTAAAGGGCTTCCCTAAATGAGAGTTATGAGGCAGGGCTGCAAAGCATGAAGTCATTTTAAGCCTAAGGAATGTGGGAGTGGGATGTTGCAACCAGCACAGCACTCAACATTACCACACCAATTAGACTTAATAAGTTTAACTGGAGTATTTCACAACGTGAGTCCAACCCAGCCTCTTTTTAAGTCAGCTGAAGTGATTGTCATTGTTTTCAACAAGCAAGGGTACAAGGCAGCACTGCAGTATTGATTTAGGGTTAAGTAGCTGTTTCGGGGTGTATATAGCTGTATCTCAGTGCATACAAATGTCTGAAAAAGCTGTCAGATTTCAGCGATATTTCAGTGCTCTGTAACTGGACAGGCACTACATGCTAAGGGTGAGCAAGTGGAGGGTGAGAAGAGCTTTAGGGCTGGTTTCTGTGTGGACTTCCTGCTTCCGAAAACCAGTTGGGTGGTTTGTGAACACATCACTTGTAGGCGATTGCAGCGTGCAGGCCTTGACTTTCAAGGAGCTGTGCCTGTTTTGGGATTATTCAACACTTAAATCCTATGAAAAGAAACGGCTATTTCGTCATCCTTCTAAACTGCATTATATAAACTGTGTGGCTGTGGACATGCTAACCCTGGATTGACTCGAGCAGGGCTGGTACGGGCAAAGGAGGCAGCACTGATTATTCTGCTCGTTTGCAACATTAGTTATACACGATGTATGTAAGTGTTTGAAGCAACCATCATCTGCTCTGCTACTACCAGCTACAGTTCAATTTTGTTGAGACCAAGGAAAAACACCTAATGACCAAAGCTAGAATTATTGACACTTAGCAGAGGTGAGAGTCAAATGACACCTGGGCTGTCACATGACAAGGGGAGCCTCGAACACTGATTTGGGATGAGAAAGGGGTCAGCCAGGTGCTGGGAGCCAGGGGTTTTCAAAATCCTGGGGGCTGCTTGTGATACGAACAGCAGTCAGAGCCTGCATCAGATGTGCTAAGAACTAAGGGGTCTGCAGGCAGCTTGCTCCACTGCCTTCAGATCTGAGCCCAGACATCAGAGCCTGGCCCAAGACGATGCAGCATTTGGACAAGAAATCAAAGGCCACCCTCATCGCTGGCAGTTTCATGGGTTCTGAGAAAACCAACTCTTTTGTTTCTCTGAAAAACTTCCTGCCAGCCTTGAAAACACACATCAAAGGGATTTTTTTTCCTGTACCTGATCTCTTCTTTAAGTAATAATTCTCTATTTGCTTTAAAATAGAAAATGTACCAGGTGGGGTAAGCTAATACTTTTTCTTTATTTAATTTGCAATTTATAACACAAAATTAAGGCAATACGGAAGATAAAGACCTTTGCAGTCTTTTTAGTATAACACTGCTTTTGTAATAACTTGAAGTGGATTCACTGGCATGAAATATTAAATACAGTAGAAATGTCACTTCAGGATTCCTTGGTTTTGCCTTTATAGATTTTCTCTGCTTTTCTCCGTTTATCCCAGAAAGATTTCATATTAAAGCTTTTCTCTTAATCCTGCAGCAATACTTTACAGACAGCTGAAATCTAATAATCTAAATTATTATTTCTTATGCACTGTGTACATGGATGCCTTTTAACTCGCTTACTGCACTCTGTATGTGAGTCTGTATGATACATGAGTAAGACATTTACTGGGCATAATTTTTAATGCCACTGAAATTAAATGCCATTCACGTGATAGAAGAGAGAATTATCTTCAGACGAGTACAGAATCCATTCACAGAGAGTGAGTTAGGTATGTGTTTTCAAGATTTACACAATCCTCCTCTCCATTGTGTAAATGCTGATTACAGGGAGCTCTGGGTCTCAAACAGAAGCAATTACAGCCCTCCCCATCTGCAAGGAGCACTTGCAAGGCTGTCATTCACAAAGGCCAAAAAGTCATGGCATGTTTGGTATCCCATGATAAAATGAGCTTATTTCTTTCCTTAATGATTCATTCCCCCTACCCTACTCATAAATAAAAAGTGCAACAATGAACAACTTCAGGACAGTGAGCAGCAGGTGAGCAGCCATCTCAGTTACTGAGCTGGGAGAGGAAAGAAGCCCTGAGCTCTGCCTTTCTGTGCCATAAATGTTCACGTGTCTCAAACTGATGCAATACATACATCTACAGAATTGACAAAGAACGATAACATATCTCAAAAAATGATTATTTTGTAAGAAGCATCAGGGTCTCATTTTATCAGAGGGCTCCCTGAATAGCTGAAGTGTCCTTCCACAATCAGCCAGGTGGATGTGTAAATACCAGAAGCCCTGTCTACCCCTATTTTCAGTTGATTTGCAGAGACACTCTGGTCCCTAATTATGTCTGATGATTCATCTAGTTCATCAGCCCCAGGAAGGAACATTTTCTGGTTCTCAGGCTGGGGTCTGTGCCTGGACAATGCTCTCATTGTCCAAGGGGTGAGACCCAACCTGCACCACCCCTCTTCACATTGCAGTCAGCTGGGATACGGAGCTGTGTGGGGTACCAACTCTCCCCAGTCCTTAAACCTAAACTAAAAAATCCCAGTCTGCATTGCATTGCTGAGCAGTTCATTACTGCCTTAAAATAGCATAGCCTCTAAACAACGCATTAATTATCAGCTTGTCTCATTAGTTAATCCCATTAGACTGATATATGCAGGCATTTTATCAGTAGAATTGAAAGTAAGTTCCTAGGAACATCACTTTTCTGGTTGCATTTCCTGCTGTACTGTAGATCAAGAGATGACTTGAAAACACTCTTGTTTTGGTGCACGGCAAACTTGGTCTCCTCATTTCTCATGTTCAGATCAAAGGGCATCTGATGATGTTTTGGGGTAGGATAATGAAGTGTGTGAGATGGTAGCACTGAGAATACATTTACTTTTTCAGCCAATTTGCATTACTGGTGTTCCTAGGAAGCCTTGCATGAACCAGGAATGCAAAATGCCAGGCCCTGCACAAGAATCATGTCAAGATACTTGCAGCTAATCTTAAATAAGAGCAAGAACAACTAAGTGAGCAATTCTTCCCTCTGGAGTTTGCATTATCTCAGAGATCCACACCTGAGACAAGATGGCACTCCATGGGGGTCAGTCTGTGAGATGCTGTGACTGCCACAGAAGTATCATTTTACTAACACTGGCATTGTCAGATCAATTCACCACCTGCCCAAAGGGAAAAGACTTAAAAATATCTACTTAAAAATAAATTCTGAGTAGTTTTTAATATCATATATTAACCTCAAAACAGTATTTAAGGCCTTGAAGTACTGCAACACTCCATGATGGTTTAGAACTGATAAAAGAATATAACAGGCATGTATTAATCAAAGAAACTTGTGCATTGAACTTTATGATTTGGGTCTCAAAATGTGCTTGGAGTTTCCTATGAAGCCACTAAGTATGATCACAGATGTAGAAACACATGAACAGTGCAAGCATTTGATTACTCAGGACAGGATCAACAACCACCTGTAGGTATTTTGTGCAGACGGAAAAAGCTCAGAAGTTAACAGAGAGGGTGGTGAAATTGAGACCAGTTTTGCATGCACCTTTTAACTCCACTTTAGAGTCATTTCCATCATCCTCACTGCCAGCTGCATCACAGCAGAACCCAGAGGCCAGAGGTACACAGAGACAAAAGGGGACAATCCTGATCCTGATGCAGGCAACAGCTGAAATGAGCAGGAGGGCTGGAGGAAGCAGAGCCTGACAGTGATGAAGCAGGGACACTCTGAGACAGCTGGCAGCAGTCATTGCTGCCTCCCCATAGCTGTCAGGAGTTAATGGGATTCTCTAGGTAAAACCATGCTGCAGCACCCCTTAGAAGGATTTAAAGGAAGCAGAGACGACAACTGCTCTGATATTTCTGTCCTGTCATATTTACTGCTTCATGACATTCCTCCTGAGAAATTTTTTGTAGTTTATACCTGTGTTCTCATGAACATATGAAATGTTAGAGCCGGTTGAATTTTCTTAAATTAGATTAGCTGCTTCTTCCTGCTCTCCATGAGTGAATAAAAACATGATGACTTACTTCCTTGCAGAAATCACAGTGAGAAACCACTTTTCTGGTAGTGAATCAGATACTGCTTGAAAACATCCTGGTGCTGTTCAGTGGAGTTCACATTCTACTGAAGCACCATGAATGAAATAAAACAAAATCTGGGAGTTTTGGCTAGTGGATGGCAGTATTTGCATGCAACCATAGACCCACAATGTCAGCTGCATGTTGTTATTAGAGTTTAGGATATAAGGGTGTATCAGTGCACTTGAGACCCTAAAGTGTATCTATACAGTTGGCATATTCCAGTATCTTCTGTCAGGCAGAGAGTTACCTTTTGCATTGTTTGAATCCTTGAAGGGTGTAAAAAGTTCTGTTTGCATGCATTCAATTCCACAGGAATAAACCAGACATGGAGTAATAAGATATTTGAATATGTCTGATTTCCTATATCATATTTGCTTGATTATCTTCTGAGAGGCACAAGCATTGACCATTTAGTTCAAACAATTGCACTGAAGATAGAGTTGGAGAGAACTGTGCTAAAAGGTTTTAACAGTAGTTTAAATTTGTTACTTTTTTAAAGTAGTCTAGTGGTTGAGGTGGTTTCTCTGGAGACTTGAGCATGATTGTACTCACTACAATCACTATTATCTTTACTATTATTTCCTTATTTGTGCTTTTTTTAATAAAATAGAACGAATATACACTGATTAAATGAGTGTTTTCACTGGTCTTGGCATAGTTAGAGCCAGGAGCCAGAGTTAAAAGTCATAATTCTGAGTGTTGCAGAGAGATGGATAACAGCTGATACTCAAATACATCCTCCAGTAAAAGTCAAGTGGTTTGGTTTTTGCCTGATGCTTTTTTATTTTTTAATGGCTTGTTACCTCAGGGAAGTGAATTAACATAACTCTTTATTTAGTTTCACAACTTTGTTGTGCTCTTTGCACCGCCCCAGTCCCTGCTGAGCCAACAATGCCAGCCTTGGTTTGTTTGTTCACCTCTCCTGTGGTGGATGGACATCCTCCTCCTAAGCCACTCCTAGTCCTAGAACTTGAGCCCAGTGAGCTCTCACCTCCTCTCCCCTTCCTACACATCACCTGCAAACATTCCTGAGCTCGGGCTCCTGTGTGAGCATCACAACAATGCCCTCAGCTCTTCCCAGGGCAGCCGGAGCCTCGCTGCAGGTGATCCTTTGCCCTGCCTTCATCAGGCTCTTGTTCTTCCTGCTGGGGCTAAAATGGGATTTTTAGCTCTTCTGTGATGCTTTGTAATCTGTCTGTGCCATGAGGCACCTGTTCACTTCCAGGTGCCATAAATAAATACAAATGCTTGTAGCAAGCTCTAATAGAGCCTTTTAGCTGAAAAGTCTCTGAGCCTGCAAGGGAAATGCTGCAAGGGGGTGCTGAAACTGAGCCACCATCACAGAGGTAAATTCGAGCCATTTTGGTGGTGTGTTCTTCTGAACTTTGTGATGCTCTCTAGCAGAGAAGTTTAAAAAACCTGTTAACATGAGCACCTGGAAGATGGTGCTGAGGATTCAGGTAAGGTAAGGTGAACAAACAGGGAAAAAATCCGTAAAATAAGTGATCAAAATAAGAAGACTCAGAATGAAAAAGCCTTTCTGAAGGAGTGAAAAAAGGATTAAGGGTTTGAAAAAAAGAATAGAACCTATTGTTGTTTTGGTTTCTTTTTTGTGTATTTAAATTGTAAGTATTAAGGAAGCAATGAGATTTATCACGTTTGGTTATAGAGGTGCAGGCATGAATATAAGACGAGGTTAAGTTGTGGGGCTTTTTTGAAAGCTCATTCTGAAAAATCTCTCAATTTCTTGGTATTTGCTACCCCATTCAGCTCAGTAACTTCTCTTGGGTACAGTATATCTGGTTGAAGAAAGCAGCAGATTTTTTTAATGAGCATCACAACCATTACTGTTAATCCTCGACCACTTTCTCATGAGGAGCAAGTTCACACTACCACCTAGTGCAAGTCCTGTTCCAGTGCAACAGCATTATACTGTCTGATGTCTTTCTTATTTATGAACTCCTCTGAATAATTAATATATCTGATGTACCTATTGACTGTAGCATTAACTCTATAGTAATGAAAGAAGCAGACATAGAACATGATGGGTTTCTTCCTGTAAGTCCTCTGTAAATATTACTCTGACTCCCATGCTTTATCTGCCTATTTTCGCTCATGTATATAGCAATTTTAAGATAGCAGTCATTCTGTAGCACAGTAGTACACGCCTACACTCCTGCTGAATTATGCAGCTGTGGGTTCATATGAATGAACAGTGGTTGCTTTGTACAAACACCTTGTTAATATTTGAGGTGTGATTTGGAAAACGAGGGTAGATTGCCTTGATCTCGTGTGCTGTGGTATGTAAACCCCCAGTAAATCTCTATGTTCACAAGAATTAGCATTCCGGTTTTAACAAAGAACAATATGGATTACCCAGCTAATGTTGGTAATTCCTACCATATAGCTATTACTCTGGTGCTATTCTACTTCTTTCATGAAACAATCCATTTTTTTAAAAGGTATGTCCAACAGACATCCTCAAATGATATAGGGATTATTTAAATAAAATTCTTAAAGGCAAAATGTGATGTTGCTCCTTGCTATGGCTATATAATAATATAAATAATAATAAAATTAAAAGAATACATAAACCTATTGTCCATTTGCAAAAAATGTGGGTGTTTGCATTTTTTTTTTTTTTTTTACTGGAAACTTCATTTGTCTCAATGAATTATTTTAGAGTCACAATTGGATATTATCATTTTTTAAAAAGAAGTTACCAAAGTTGATGTTTTTTACTTTTCTGTTAAATTCCCCAACTTTACTTTAATGCTCTCCCAATAGGAAAAATACAGAGAGAGTTAACTTAGTGTGCAGCAGAACTTTGTGTAATATGCTTTCTCTAATACTAGCTGTAATTGTCCTTGTTCGAAAATAAAGAATATATACTTATTTCATATCAAGAAATAAAACAAATCTATTCATAGTCGTTCTGGTTATGGACTAACTAAATTCTGAGAGAACTACATACACTTCAATTCAATAAAAAAGTATTTTCTTTCAGACCTCCCCTTTTTTGTATCTCTTTCATTTGAAATTCAGATCTACAGAGACCAGAAGGACCAACCTCCCTATAAGCACAGAAATAGCTGAGAAATGGCACTATCTTGGAATTCCAGTGTGGTTTGGGCAAAGGGATCTTGCCCACATGTCAAGCTAAGAGTTTAAAGCTTACGCTACGTGCTTAAAGGGACAAATTGGTGTTTGATGGATAATTCCTTGGGTTTTAGCGAGACTGGAAGGGGCTCAAATATTAGCAGAATGCAAATCAGTTTATTCAATAATTACAAGCACGAGTATTGCAAGTATATCACTAGAAGCTGTATCACCTTTTTCTGACCGAGTGAATGCTCCTAAGGGAAACAGCAGCTGTGGTGTCACAGTTTGCCCACCATACCAGCAGTGGCTCTTTCCATCAGGTGGTATCCCTGGTTTTGCTTTCTCTACCATGCTTCCATGGCAGGCAGGTGTGCCTGTGGATTAACCTTGGGAGCTTTAGAGGAGTGAAAAGTTGTGATTGATGGCCACAGAGCTCCAGGTGAATTTTCTTTAAGATTTTGGGCCATGCTCCCAAATTTCCTGTGGACTCCTCAGAGGGATTAGTATTACAGCTATTTAGAAGGATGCAGAAAGGGCAAAGAGCTTCAATACGTTGTTTCTGTCTTGTGTTTGGAACAAAATGTGCTAATGCATAAATTCCACTGAATTCATTAATATGTAAGGAGGAAGTTTGGCATCCACTTGGGATGATTTTTTTTAAAATCTGGATTATTCACACCTGAAAGTCCATAAAGAAAACACATTTGGCCGAGGCACTTCACGTACACCAACAGCTTTTGAGATGAATTTTGGAGTGCTGAGGAAATTGCAAAGGCATGAAAGCTGCGAATAACTTATGAGCCTTTAAAAAGGACTTGTAGCTAACCTGATATGATCCAGCTAAAATAGTGGAGAAGGGCAGAGGATTTTGCTGATAAAGATTTAAACAATAGGAATACAATTAATAGGCCTGATTTAACTCTTTGAGACATTACAGATGCAATCGTACTGTGCTGATATCATGTGCTTTAACTGCTAGAGGACATTCAGCAAGCACAATGTGCTACCGTTCATCTAAAATAGCTGCCACTGTAGCACCTACAGTCTGAAACTGATGGGTTAGAAAAATAATGCCAGTGAGAAATAATCCTCCTGTGAGGCTGTTTAAAACTCTGTCTTCCCAAGCTGAGTGCTCAAAGGAAAGTGATGCTAGTTTTATGCATAACCTGATTTAAATATAAAATCACCCTAGATAAAATATGCAGATGACACAGGGGTTGACAGCATGACAGATATTGATGCTGAAGTTGCACAGAGTAACACGGATAGTTTGGTAAACAGAACGAACCCATGCAATTAGCTCTGTTTTAATATATTCACATACTGAGTCGTATGTCTGAAAAAAAATCAAATTTATAATTGTGGAGGAGAGGATGATGTTCTTGAAAACAGCAACTTTGAAAAGTGCTTTTAAATCATCTTGAACAACTGAGTCAACACGCACTTCTAATGTGATGTGTGAGGTAAACAGGATTAACGTGAATTTATAAATCTATTCAGGAAGACAGTGTGTAGGAGTATGAAGGCAATTTTTTGTTTATATAAGCACTGATGAAGCCAGTACTAGAATATTGCTTACAAGTCAGGTGTCAAGTGTTTCTGACAGTGGAAGAAATGGAGAAGGTGTAAAAATAAAGCCAAAAAGATTATCTGAATACTGGGGGGAAAAAAAGCCTTACTGTGAAGGACAGAATGAATGCAATTTGTTAAGCTTATAAAAAAAGACTCTGAAAGGTAAGTCTTGATTGTAGCACAGAAGTACTAACACATGGAGGATATATGAAAAGGCTTTTTTACCTCAAAGAAGAAAATACAGGGAAAAAAAAGGGCTAGAAGCTACAGCAAACACATTCAAACTCTCAATTGGACAAAGATCAAGATGTCAATTAGTCAGCAGAACAGGTCTGATCCATCCTCACTCTTGGAATCTTCAAGCTGAAGCTGTTTCTTTCCAAAGGATGGGGGTTGCCTCACCAGGTTATTGGTCTTGGACTCAGACTATGATGCCTCCTCCCCGTACACAATACAGCTCAGGATGTTCCCACCCTGCATGATATTTATTTTTGCAGAGAAACAGAACGGCCTTAGGAACAATAAACACAAATATTTTAATGATAACGTGTCCAACATTATTATGTACAACACTGAAGAAAAAGGAAGCATAGAGCAGTAGCAAAAAGTGCTTTCTGATTATGATTTAAAATAAAAATTGTCATACAAGAGGGAACTTTTTTTATTAACATGATAAACCCACTAGATGGCACTGAAACATCCCTTTTTAATTCTTCTCACTTTGACCAATAGCCCCATTATCCAAATATTTTAATCAAGGCTGAAAGGAATTATGTACCACAGTATGAAGGATCCAAGAGACATAAAATTCTGGTATTAGACAAGAGGAGTTTCCTTTCTTTCTTTCTCCTTATACATAAAATACTGTTCACTGTTTATTTTATGATTATCTGCATTATCTTTATGCACTTCTATGTTTGGAGGCTTTGTTTAAGGGAACTTAATCAGTACTGAGTTGTATTAAATGCTCCTCAGAATATGGAGTGCTGGCTAGGCATTGTTGTCTTCCTGCTAGAGTAAATTTAGTTGAATAAATGACAGCAATTCTCTATTTGAAAATGAAGTAGAGGCTATGGGGTCCTCTCTCACTGGGACATGGCATCAAAACTGCCTGGAATTCTATTAATACACAATAACAGGAATTACTGTTCCAGTAAGAAGCAAGAAATATGCTGTGTATCTATAAAGACTCTTTTCTGGTATTTCATCCATATAATAAATTATTTACAGGTAAAATTGATCACTTTGAAGCTGTTTCTTCCAAACAAATAGATGATGCCTTTAAATACTCAAGGCATTAAGTGAGAAGGAAGGAATCAGCTCCCATTTCACATTTTCCCAGAAAATTTTAAGATCCTCGGCTATTCAGGCTGACCAACTTGTGGGAGTGATCACAGGAATGGTGAGAGTGATAAAATAAGGGAATTCATATATAGGTCTCGTTGAAGAACTTTAAAGGGTATATACCATAGTGTAACACATCTGGTGTTTTAAAATTCAAAGTGATAGAGTATTATGCACTCTGATAAAATTGTAGTCAAAAAATAAAAGAAATACAGACCTTCTCCTGATGACAATCTCACGCTGAAAACACATTCAAACCCTAGGCATATCAGCAGGGTGACTCGAGGTGACTGTAAATGTCTGGATGTGCCTTGAGTTTGGCCCTTCAGAGAATCAGTGCTGGCATGTCCCCTCCTTGGAACTCAGAATCTGTAAGTGGTTTTGACAGTTTGGACTTTAGGAGCTTTACTAGTGAGCCAGGTGAAAACTGTCCTTCTGCAGAAGAAGGCATTAGTAAATATAATTGTTTTTCAGCCCAGAATACAGATGCTTTGCTACACAAAGGACTACTAACAGCAGCCTGGTGTAGAATATTAAAAAATGCACATAGAAACTTGATAAACTCAGCCCCAAAAATTCACCAACTGAACAAGCACATAATTGCAAGAGCCATTTGGGCAAGAGGCTAACAAATCCTAAGCAGAAAAGTAAGAATGATGGGAATTTGGAAGGTGTGGCTATTACTACAATATGTAAGCACTACACATCAGCCGCAATCAATAAAAGAAGCAGAGTTACTACTTGCTTTAATACTCTATTGACAAGCAAGATGTAGGCCATTAGACATTGAATCTGATCTTTTACCCAGTTACCACACTGTAGTGTCACATTTAACTTCAGAGCAGAGAACTGGAACTATATTGCCGGTCCTCTTTAGCCGGTATCTGTTTATTGCATTGTCATTCTTGAAAATGGGTGTGTAGCATAGCTGCTCAGCCTGCTATTTTTTCATGGAAATCACCTGGGGTTTTTTTATAAGGTCCCTATCTCTTACTTCAGCTCAGTCATTGGTGAAATCCTTTCTTGTGTTACAAACCACTATCAAACTGAAGATGACTTGTGCTAAGCCAGTTGACTCGCTCAACTGAGCTGAGTTGGGATGATGTTAAACATGGACCAGCGTGACAATATAGAGAAATACCCATAGTTTCATCCAAATTCACTTGGGCTGGATGCTGTGCTATCCGAGCAGAAAACACCTGAACAGGTCCACACAGATCTTGGTGTCTAATTTTTTTAGATTAGTCAACTGCCAAGCTCAACGCAGGCAACCGGCCCTGTAGCTGGAGACTGTCAGTTCCCTCTGTGACTGAGGACCCCATAGGCTGGGTCAGCTGAACGAGGATATGGGACCTCAGTTGATGTATTTGCCCCGTGTCATACATAGGAAATTTTTCTCATTAACTCATTCTGTCATTCAGTTACACATACTTTTTTTTAAATGAGTTTTTTTCTTGCTGTTCTTCAGTTTATGACATTAATTTGGCACTATCAGCAGCTCAATCATATTAATGTCAACCAATTAGAGATAATTTGTGTGGGCACTGTTGCATTAGCTAACTAATTTCATTCTGTGGTCAGGTATTGTAGCGGTTTTCTTGTTAGTCTTTGAAATATTCATAATAATGAATAAAGTAACATGAAAATGTGGTAGCTTGAATAATTTTTATAGGATAGAAAATAATTGCATTTTAATTCCTTTTATTTGTATGTTTTTTTCCCCACTTGTTGTAGCCGTTTCTTGCTTCAAGAATAGCTACAACTCTGGATAAAATAACATCAGGTCATGGGGGCAGTTTTTACACAGTTAGGCCACATGGTTTGTGCTCCATGTCATGGCTTGTTGGGAATGCAGGTTCTTGGGTCTTCTGCTCCTCAGCTTGGCCTCTGACCGTGACTTTGTCATTGTGTATCCCATCTTTGGCTCCTGACCTCCACTTGTCCTTGCTATACTTCCAAACTCTTAAGGCTGTGATCGTGTAGATTCAGGGTTCAAAAGATTCCTCTTTAGGGCCTCTGTACTCAGTGCTTACTTACCCTGGCTGGAAAACTCTTTTTGAAAGTCCAATGATTTTTTCCAAGCCATCTCATATCCATGGCCTGGCCCGATTATTTTCCTGTTCTATTTTTTCCAATGGATCCTGGATTGTCCTTTGCAGTAACCTGTTTGCATTAGGCTGCTGCTAGGAAGGGCCTTTTACAAAGCATGGCTGGAGGCTGTGATTTGGTGATAAAATCAGGCTGCCCAGCTGTGTCTCAGGTATGTGGTCACAGGAGCAGAGAGGCACCCCGGTGCCACTGGAAGCCGGAGGTGAAACTGCATTTAACAAGCCTTTTGTGATGGAGGTAGGGCTTGATGCTGTCAGAGTTCTTAATAGATAAATGTAGTAATCTAAAGTATTCCTCTGTCTCTCTTCACAAATGAGAGACTTTTTATCTGTTGATCCTAAGAGGCAGCTCTTCCCAGATCCAACATGGAAGCATAGCTAATTCTCCTAAAGCCTTTTTTTTCCTCCTCTAGAATAATAACGTTTTGCTTGGACTATCTTCCTCTTTCTCACTAGTTTTTTCAAGTATTTCTATGTCTGTAATTCATCTTTGTTTTGGTCATAAAAAGGGACAACTGCATCCATGTAATATACAACCTGCATTTAAAAAGATATTTTTATTATGTCAAATCTGAAACAATTCCTTTATTCATAATGACTCCTTGTGTATTTTTACGGCAACCTGGCAATGTTCTTATCTTTTTTTGTATTTATTAAACATAACAAAAGACTTGGTTCTTTTGCACTCATTATTCAAAAGATTACTCATCCTCAGTTTAAGAATTTTAAAAAAAAAACATCATAGAGCACAAATTTTTGCTTAATTTTTAGTTTGAGTCTTAAAAACAGAAGTACTGTATTTGCCCAAAATTACATTACTCCTAAGACAGTGGTGAAAAATGCATTTTTATACTTGGAGAAATTAGTATGTCTTGCATTCACCCTGCAACAACTGGGTTAGTCTGGCATACTTTTTTCCAGAGCTGTTGAGGGATTTGTTTAGCCCAATAGGATTTGTATTGATTTCTGTTTCGCTTTTTTTTTTTGTGATCTTTATTCTTGGGTTTTTTTTCTTCTATTGATTCTGAAAGCTTTGGCCATTTGGGTTATTACAAATGTTGCTATATTTATGCTACAATAATCAAGAAGTCAGACTTTCACAGACACGCAAAACTGAACTTTCAACTGGTTTGCTGGAATCTGAAGTCTCTGAAAAGTACTTACCTTTTTTTTTTTCACAGATGATTTTTCAGGTGATACAGGGACATTAATTTATACTATTAATTGGTAGTTATTGGATGCTATTGCTCATTCCACTTACACCAGAATTTGAAATACACATTTGAGGTAAGCCAGTGAGCTCTGGTTTATGTCCTATCTGAATATTTAATCTATATGGACCAAAGAGCTGTATAAACATGAGACCATTACAAAAGAAATTCAAGGATTCTTGTAAATAAAAGCGACTATAAGCAGACAAACACAGTTTAAAAAGAAGTTTTTCCTGGTTGACTACCAAATACACTTAACATAAGCAAGTTCCCGTAAATGAATAAAATGATCACGATAAACTCAGCCATTCTAACAAATCCCAGATTTAGGTTTCATCAATTAAACTCAGAAATAGCACTGCCTTAGCTGCCTGTAGATGTTTTGCTATGTAACTGTATTTTTTAGCAGCACACCCTGGATTTGATCAAAACCCACAAGCAGCAGTTGCCTGACTTTAAAAGTCAGATGGTCCCATAGAAGTCAGAGGGACTAAGTTGTTTAAAATCAAGCAATCCTAAGAGGATCTCTCTTAGGGAAGAGACAAAAAAAGTCTTATAAGGATGTCAGCTCCAACAGCACTGGTTATTAAGAATGATAATTCCAACCACTTGGAATTATGCTAGCTAACCCAGTGGATCAGAAGACTCTTTGATACCAGTGCTGCAGATCAAACCTTGCCAAACTTCAAACTGCAGCTGTGTCCCAAGAGGAAAAACTTTCTCCATCTAAGGCAGAATTTGGTCAGCTTCCAAAAGTCATTTATTCCTCCCTTCTTAATAAAACATCTTTTGCAGTTTTATGTGTGACAGACACTCACTGTAGCTTGGAGGGCTCTGGGTGTAGAAAAACTAGTGAAGAGCAATTATCCATCCCATCCCCAGGCGGGAAGCTTTGAAAATATTTGCACACACAGTGGGATGTGATGAGACAATGGCCACAGAGTGGACTGAGCTGAGCAGAGTGAATGCTCTTACATGGTTTTACTGTAAGCACCCGAATGATAAAGTCAGTTCCCAGTGTGGGGTTGGGAACTGCTGGCACAGTTATACATCCTACATGCTTGAGTGAAGAGGGATTCTGATTCAAACAGAATTCCGCACCAATTCTCTAGAAACGTGAACTTTTCATTTAACATAAGGTTTCATCCTTGCTCTCAAGTGCTGAAGTTAGCACCCAGTATTTTGTGGGTTGTGGGAGAGGGAGAAAAGAGTTTTTGTGTTATCAGAAAGCAAGTGCTAAGTAATAGAGTGGTTTACCACCACTGGAGGCACCTAGAGCTCAGAAGATTTGCAAACTTTTCTGGACTGTCAAGCAGTGTTGCTGAAGCCGAGCTATTTCAAGGAGTTCATTACAGAATTGCATTGTCGAGGAATAAACTCAAAAGTCACAGCTCCTGGTAGGTATCATTGATGTTAATAGCAGTCTTCCTCTCAAATAAGACCATGCCACTACCTTTAAAAATAGGAGACTATTCATTTGAAAAATAATACATAAAGCATAGAGCTAGTAGTGTAGGAGCTGAGCTTTATGTGTAGTTTACCATGTACTGTGATCCATGGGCCACAAAGAGGAACCTAGAGAGGGACAGCTGTTGAACTTGAAGATAAAACACAAACCTCCCCTCACTTCTAAACGAATAAAATTTTATTTTAATGAAAAGTAAAAGCAGATACAAACTGTGAATTAATCAAACAAAAAATAGAAGCAAACCTGATAGAACCTGAGTAAAACAATTTAAGAATTCTCAGACTTGCTTGTATGACACTCCATATCATATGCCACATATTATTCACTTCCCCGAAGACTTCTTTTGCGATAAATTCTGGAAAAGAGAAAGAATGGAATTGTAGAAAATGAAATCTTACGAGTTTAGTATGTTTTTTACAGAGAAATTTTTAAACATTGAGCTCTTTTATTTTTCTTTCTGAAAAAATTAATGAAAAAAACAAAAACAAAGTACAAGTAAGTTACATTACTTCAACAGAAACTTGAAACTGATTCTAAGAGTGAGTAATGCAAATTTCTCAGGACTGTCACTCTGCTTGATGGTAGCGGCAGCTGTGTCTTCATACAGCTCAATCAGGGGCTCTGAAATGAACGTTTAAAACCTCTTTGTTTCCCAAAGAGGAGTTCAAAATATTTTTTCTCTTTGTATTGTGACACAGACTGACAATCAAGAAATTGGAAGTCAGGATTGACATTTAGAGGAAAACAAGTTTTAATAAGTTTTTGTAAGAAATTTTTGAGTGGACAAAATAAAACACTAGATGAAAGGATGCTATTATTATCCTATTTCTCCATACTCTTCCATTTAACTGGCAGCTAGAGGTAAAGGTTAATTTAGCTCCTAAATGCATAATCTTTCGCAGCTTTCAATAAACCAATGATTTATATTTGTCCCCCCAGTACATCTTTCTTGTGCTAAAAATATATCTTTAAATTCTTCTTTGTGCTTTCCTTTTCTCTAGAAATTATATTCCTGGACATCTGGAAATAAGCTAAAAAAAAATGAATATTGGAGTTTGTCTGCAATGAGAGGATGTCATAGCATAAAAAACTGCTTATCTAAAACCACTGCTAATCATCCTAAAGGACACCTTTAAAACTAAAATTATCAAACACTTAAAATATATAATGAAAATGGCATACCATTTGTAGAATTTCAATTTCTGTCTGAAGAGTCTCGCAGACACTTTCCAAACTATCATCTTTGCATTTTTCCAGCTCTTTCTTAAGTCTGTGTCCAAAACCAAATAAATTTTCGGGTCAGAGAATTGTTGCTGGGTGACTGTTTTTTCAGCTTTGGTCCCAACAATGAATTTGACTTGTGTGAGAAAAGTCTCATTGATCTATATTCCTGAACAGGATTTAAGTTTGCTAGTTAGACAAATTTCTGGACTGTGTTGTTTCCATAAACTGTGAAAGATATATGGCCTCATTAGTCATCATTTTCCTTATTTAAACATGTGAATTGGAATGGTGATACTTAGAAAGTACCATATGTTACTGTTCTTATTTTTCCTGGGTATCTTCTTGTAGCCTCTGTTGGAGGCAGAATGTTGGATTAGATGGGTGCTCTGCCTGACCTTGTGCCAGCATTGCTCCATACCCCTCCACAGACTCCACAGCTGTTCCTGTTCTTTCCCCACTGCTCCCACCATTCCTCAGCGCTTACTGAAACAGCATTTCTCAATATTCTCAGCCAGGAGTTCTTCAAATTTCTACAATAAGGATTACTTTTAATATAGATTTCTCCATTCAAAAGGTCATTTATTCCTGCTAAAAGGAGATGCCTAAACTCTGCACGTGAGGGACTGCAGTGGTTTAAATTAATACTTGGTAGGCCCGGAGAAATCTATGCCAGAGCTTTCAGTACTCTGATAAATACAAGGTGATGAGATTATACCGAGTCTTTCCATGGCTGTCATAAGAAAAGCATAATGACAAAGATAAAGTTGTTTACCCTTAATACAGTTTCAGGAAACAATCTGAATATTCTGGAACACACGAAGAGACTGAAAATATTCTGCTTGTCATTAAATAGCTAAACCAATGCATCAAAGCAGGACCTTGTTTCTCCTGAAGTTGAAACAGAAGGTAGCAACTACTTTTGCTTTTATATACTATAATAGACAATAAATTATTTGACCTTATTATACAGATGATGCACCTCTTTAGCGGTCCTAGTGCAGAGAGAGTTGGTTTTCTAGACAAGAAAATGGCTTTATTAAAAGTAAAAGGTATATCTTTAAATAGAGGAATAGCTTAGTCACCGCGCAGCTTTAGAAAAACAGAATAAGATTGGACTGGAAGTTAATTTTGCTGTTCCTTTGGAAAATGCAAATATCTTACCATCAATATGGAAGAAGCATGAGCTCTATGTGCTTTCATTACAAAGGAGTAAATGCCCCTTCTTTCAGAAATATTTCTCATAACACATACAAGTATTGAATAAAAGGAAATTTTGAACTACACTTTAAGAACTGAAATTTTCACGGCGCTGTGGTACATTGCTAGTTTTCAGTACATTTCACTGAGAGAGTTCATTTCAAGGTCTAAGATCAGCTTGTGATCTTGATTAAATCTGCTTAACTTCGTTGCCTTGTCTCTGCATTTTTTCTTTCTGTGTTCTCCGCTAGCGTGATATTAGAACCCTAATTTGCTTGAGACAAACAAAAGCCCTACTTTGCCTAATTTACTTCAGGAAAAGACAGAGTCTGTTGATCTCAGAGAAAATTCTCCCTCATTGTCTTTCACATGGCAAAACTGATGCACAGCCTGTTTGCTACTTGTTAGCTAAGAATACCACTCCATGCTAGGTCTACAACAAGGATAGAACAAGCAAGAAGATAAGCAGTAGGAGTTGCTTATCTGTGTCTTGGGATTGTGAATTAATTTCTATTGATGATGTGCTTTGAAACTAACATTTTGTACATGGATTTTAAAATTTTATTTCAAATATTTTATACAACTTTTAAATGTAGTGCCAGCACAATTCCTTACATAGCATCAGGTAGAGGTGATAAAAGACATTCATTCAAATGTGGTGTTTAATTCTTACATTAATCAATTGATTCTGCTTTCAGGTTTTCCTTCTTTCTTATTTAGAAGCCAGATAATTACAGTATGTGCCAGGAATATTATACTCACAAAATAAGAGCTGTCTGTTAGGTTACAGTCTACAAAATTAATGCATTGGAGACGCCTGAGTTACTGAATAAATGATGAAGTTTTACCAGAAGGAATGTGAGACAATGGAACTATTAAAAAAAAAATGTTTAACCTGAAAGCAGATTTAGTTTTTTCATTTTACATTTAAGATAAGCAGGATATTCATATTCATCTTTCCACTATCAGATTGAATGTGCAAACCAATTATTCATGAAACTGTACTGTCTAGATGGAAGGCAGGTTTTCTGTCACCTTTGAAAATGGAAAAAGATGTAACTTTTGCTAGAACAAGGATTAATTTGACAATTATACCCTTTTTATGACTATGAAAAAAGGCAGATCTCTTAGGAAAAAGAATCTGAAAAATCGCATTAGCATTTGGCTCCCCAAGTCCTTTGGTTTTGCTTTAGTTTCAGCATTTTGTCCTCTTTGGTGACAATAAAATATAGTTTCAAAATAAGTCATTGCATTGGACTAACAGTGTCTTGGCAAGTTACAGCATCACAGGCTCTAATGAACAGCTGGAGCTGAAATGCCATATTTGCAATGGCTAAATCTAGCCTTAAATCAAGTAGGCGGGACAACAACATCAGCATTTTTCGGATGCTATCTTGTCCTAGACTGAGCTCTGCTATCAATGGCCCATTTTCCATTAGTCTTGAATGCTAGAAGTGACAGAGATGAAGAAGGAGGAATCACTGAAGATGATCGATTTTGCAGCTTTGAAATGAGCCCAGCTATTAAATGTCATTGGCATTTGTGGTTGATACACGTTCTTCTTGAATTTCAGCTCTATATGCACATGGCAAAGAGGAAAAATAATTTGAAATCAATACATGCTGGTATCATAAATTGAACTCTGAAGAAAATAATGTTATTGTCAAACAGGTCTCACTGCAAATCATCCATAGATTCACATTACTGGATCAAGAATTCAGTATCCAAAACTTGCATTCCAAGAACAATTTTACGTAAAGAGGTCTCAAAGGAGAAATAATTTCTGTAGAAGGTAGGGTTAATATGTGATTTTAGAGTCTTTTTTTTTTCTAGTGGGAGTGAAAGACACTGCCTAGCTGTTGTTGGAGTTGCAGAAGGAGCAGACTGTCTCTTAGTTATGTTTTGCTGACACAAGTAGAAATTTTTTCCGTATTCTCCTTTTTGTCTTTGCCTTGTTTACAACCACCATTTTATTTTTTAATCATAAATTTGAGGGAAAACATTGTGGTGTGTTATAAAACAGAATTGCTTGACACTGATATACAGGGCATAGAATTCATGGTACAAAATGAAATTCCTTAAGAAGTTATATAAAACTTGAGAGTACATATCTTGATTTTCTTGGATTTCATCATAAACATCAGGAGATACATTTATCAAGGTTTTAAGACTTTATTGGGACTGAAGAAAAGTATTGAAGACTTCAGTTTATTGTCTCAAGCTCAAGTGGAGGTAAGACATTGAGGTAATTCTCTGCCAGTTCAGTAGAGGGATTGAATTAATGTGTATGTTTCTACAGTGAGAGCAAGATTTTGCTGGTATTTACAATTTGCTGACACTACTAAACAGGATATGCTATTGATACAGCTGAAGAAGCCCATAAATTTCAGACTATTATCAATTGATTGAGGAAGAGGGAAAACAAGTCCTACGTGGAATTCAGTTTCCCAAAATAAAAAGTCAGGTACTTGAGTTACACAATTAAATATAAAAGTTTGCGTTTGATGGAGCAGAAGGATAATAAAAATTAAGCAAGTGATCTAATAGTAATAATGAATTCTAGCAAGATGAAACATGAACACAAAGAAGGTACTAGACAAAGTAACAATGGAAATTGAATGCAAATTAAAAGAAATGGGGCAACCTTAAGTAATATAAGAAAGTTTCTGCTTTTGCTGTCCTGGATAAAATGTTAAATATAAAACACATAGTTGTCATTGGTTAAAACTTGAATTTTGTGAATGCTGTCAGGCGACTATTTATAAGAGTAGTCAGAGGTCTTGAAAAGTGTGGTGGTATTTTCCAAGTACGTAAAACATCACGAGACATCTTTAAGGAACATATAATAATAGGTGAATAAACATAGAAAGGTTAAGGTACACAAAATTAAATTGCACATCTAGGATGAGATTTGCTTTTGTGTAGACAGCAAACCAAAGTTGTACGGACTATAGGAACTGTAAGAATGAGCTACATAGGAAAGAAAAAATATACAAGTGTGAATGTGAGATGTGAAATGAAATGCTTTTCTAGGGGTCAATAAGATTCCTATTGAAAGGCAGGGAAAGTAAATAGGGGTCAATGGTTCTTCTAGTTCAATTATCTTGATTTTTTTATTGGACAGAGAAAATTACATCTTAATCTGGGTATATTAATGTGGCTGAAATTAGTTATCTCTATTATGTACTGCTTTGTTCATGTGCATAATATTCTCAGAGCTAAAAAGGATTTAGAATTGCCCTTGTTTCATTCTGCTTTATGGGCTCTCCATGCTCTGCTCATCTTCCAGGTTGAATGCATCTTTTTTGACAAGTAGGTGAGGGATTTGTACAAAGTATTCTCACATCCTCTTGGTTTTTTGTTGGAAATAACTCTTGCTTTTATCTTGTCCACAGCTATATTTTCTTTTCATGTTTCTAGCTGTATTTTGCTCACATAGTATGCTCAGACCTCTCTGCTTCCAAGTACCTGTTATTGAAGTCCTTAATTGTGTACAAGTAGATAAACTCACACTGTATATAATTATATTCCTCTTCTTTTTTAGTGACTCTTCTACAAGGTGTAGAGTTTGTTAATGAAGACACTGTTGTCTTAAAACACTTTCTATTCTAAAGTCATTACTTAAAACATTAAGCAAGACCAACTGCGACTGTTGTTACCTTCTTTGAGTCCCAGAATTTTTAATTGCAGACCTATGACTGTTGCCACTATCAGTCATTTCCTTACTGAGTTTTTTTAATATGTCTCCTCTAGGTTAGCTAGTATTTTTCAATGCATCAAATACTTTATTAATGTCTAGATGGATGGCATTGGAATTTTCTTTGTCTAACCTATCTGTTGTCTTACCAAAGAAAGGCATCATTAGTCAGATTTGATCTACTTTTTGCAAATCCATACTGCAATTCATAATGGAAAGCTATTTTAACATAATTCAAGCTATAATAGTTCCACTAGGCACTGCTATTAAAAAGAAAAGCTCAAAAAATCAATGAGGAGATTGCCATTGAAAAACTCATTTTGAACCACATATATTACTCCAGAGACTGATATTTTCTGATTATAAAATTTAACATCAAATTAAATTGCAAAAAGAAAATTTTAACCCACCAGAAGCATGCATGGGGCTTAGGCAGTCTGTTATTTGCATGAACAATTTGTTGAGCTCTAAGGAATGTATTTCCTGTATGATTTGTATGAAAGAAAAAATTACTTTTTCCTTCCTAATTCTGGTAATGGAGTTTCTGGATTACGAAGAATAAGAAGGAATACTATATTTTTAGGATTTAGACAAGTATACAAAGCTGTGAACTATTTACAAAGTAAGCAGATTTTATGCATTTCTTTCTGCTACTTCTTTTCTGAAGTAGAAGAGAAATTCAGGTTTCAAAGAAGTGTTTTATCCTTATTCTACCTTTTAAATAGGTTGAAAAATATCTATTTTAGGTAGAAATGCTCTGGTTTTAGTCTAAATGAACTTCAATTAAAATTATTTCTAGGCTGTTTTACTTAAGGCAACACAAAAATTTAAAATTAAAATGTGAAAGAGGATAAATAATTAATACAGTAATTACAATGAATATAACAGTGAGATGACATAGTTAGGAATTCACTGGTATCAGTTAGTCTCTGTTTGACTCCTGCATTGTTCCACTTAAGTGATGTTACTTGCTACCTGCCAGGGAAATGGGACTCCAGAGAGCTGATGCCAAAGTTCTTTCCTGCTGTTTTGTGTTTGAGGATGGCATTGGCAGAACAGATGATTAAAACAAGGCTTTTGATCTTAATTGCAGCTCTCTTTGGGGGGGGAATTGGAAAAAAAAAAAAAGGCATCTTTTCTTAAAAATTTCTCTGAATTTGCACCTGTATCTTGAGACTTGCATTTTCCAAGGTGCCTGCTAACTACATCTGTGCTTAACATTCCAGTTCTGGTTGGCTTTTTTCTGCATCCAATGTGTATCAGAACAAGCCTTTAACTGCAGCCCCACCAGCTGCTGGAATTACCCATGCGTGCTTCTCATGACCCTTTGTAATTCTTTGACGGATTTGAGAGAAATTTTATGAAACTGCAGACGTGGTATAGGGCATTTTTCTCAGATCAAAGATGAATTGCTGTAATTTGAATTAGCTGGCTACACTCTTCGGCTGAAACGCAATTTACTTTTAGATATATACTTAATTGCAATGAAGATTCTTGCCTTGCCAGCTACTTTTGATATTGATTTTTAAGCTGGGACTAGGGATGTGATACAGTAACAGACTTGCAGGGTGATCTGGGAGCTACATATATCAGGTTATTGATGCTGACTGTCTCTCACATTTGTTCTAAGGAAGCATCAAAAAAAAAAAGGTATTTTTACCACTTAAAGAGTGGTGTGTAAGAAAAAAAAAAAATCAGATTTTGTGCTTATTTCATAGAAAAAAAATATGTATTTTTGAGCTACATTACTTGTGTCAAAATACTATCATCTTTCTGTATAATAAAAATGATTTTCAGTGAAAACTAGAATTCTGTTCTTGCAATAAACTCTGTATGGGGATAAAAATCCTGATCTTGTTAGGCTAAAATAGGTTGTTTCTCAGACACAGAAGGTTCAATCACATTGATTTTAACATGACCAAAATTGACTCCTGTT
Organism: Mohoua ochrocephala; assembly: GCA_013398855.1. NCBI lineage: Eukaryota > Metazoa > Chordata > Aves > Passeriformes > Acanthizidae > Mohoua > Mohoua ochrocephala. The sequence goes on from VZTA01027635.1 coordinate 141,543, forward strand.
AAGATATACACAAGTATATGAATGTATCTTGAGAAGGAGAGCCTTCAAGGATGAAAGCTATGCAACATCTCTGAGCAACCCGTGCCTCCTCATGATACAAATGCTATTTCCTTAAATTCACTCTAAATCCTCTTATTTCAACTTCTACTTTATGCCTTTTATTCTCCTACTGTGCAGCACTGTGCCGATCCTGGCTCCATCCTCTCGATGATATGGAGGTACCAGAGAGTGATCAGATACCTTCCAGGGGACTATTTATGTACTGCACTATTTATGGTGTGTAATACTTTAAATCCCCTTTCATCTCCCTAATTCAGTAGTCCAAACCAAGAAGCGATGAGTAGGCTTTGTTAAATTGAAGAAAACCCCAAACAACTGCTAGAGTTTGATGAGTCTGATAAGGTTTGGGGATGGTTCTAAGGAGCCCAGCACTGACATAGAGAGGTAGACAAATGAGGATTGCCTGCTTGGCTCTACTGAAAGGCAGAATCTATTAGTGCTGACATGGAAATACAGTAGCATAGTTCTGTTGCTTCTGGCATCTGAGTTAACTTTTTCAGGGCTATCTCTCTCTATAAAGCATTGAGCTTTTCTGATCAAAAGCAAGTGCAAGATAAAAATATGATTTAGGCAAATCTGTCCTAAATTTTTCCCAGTATCTGAAATGGAAAAATGTTTCAATTTTAAGAAAATGTATTCAATATATTACTAGACTTCAAGAAGGGCTTGCATTTTGTGATAGTGGTAATAGCAGTAGAGCACTTTATATTTTGCACTACAAGCAATTATCAAATAATGTTAGCTTATCTTGACCAAAGAGGAGGCATTTCATGAAATAAGAAAATCTCATCATCCTTCTTGCTTTGGTTGTAAATGACACTTGCTGATTTGGCAGTTAATAGAATTTAATATGTTTTATCCAGTTTTCCACGAAGGGAAAACCAAAGTGTCGTTCTGCAGAGTTGTGAGTTGATTTCACTGCATAGAAAGACAGACACACATGGATTTAATTGATCCCTAGGATCTCAGTGGCAGAGCTGGGGATTAAAAGTATGATAATGTTGGCTACTTTTGTACCTTACACACAGGAAACCTATTATAGAAAACTAATTACACAAATTTGGGTATTCAGTGGCATCATGGCAGTAAACTATTCCAAGGGAAGTATGTTATTTGGAAGGAAGCTGACAACCCCATGTATCACAAACCCTAATATATCACGATTGAATGAATAATGTAAACGAGTGAGTTATAACGTGCTGTCCTGGAGAATCGTTACTGTTATTATTATTTACACTGTGTCTTCTATGTATATGTTGAATGCAAATTTTTTGCTACTGTATGCAGGATTGTGAGCTAATTAATTTTTATGCTGAGGGGATTTTGGCCATGTCTCAACACCATGTAAGAGGCTGAAGAGAGTTAGTAATAGGGCTGATATATCATTTTCTTTCAAAAACCGATATTCAGCAAAAAATGGGTCATTACCAAATTGTCTTTCAGAAAATTGCTCAGGGTTCTCTGCAAAGTTGTAACTTTCCGTTGAAAGTTTTCAGATAAAAAAAATCCCCACTATATTTATTTATTTTTGTCAAAAGCTTAGGGATATATAGGAAAAAACCCTGTGATGGTAATATAAGTTGTGTTTTCCTTAATTTCTGTTAGAGAAGCTTTTGGACTAGCTTTATCAGGAGGAGCTCCTTTGCATTGTCCATTAAATATTTTTAAATATCCCCAGGCACTTTCATCTGGAACATCATTAAATAGTAAAAAGATAGTCAATTCTGTGATGTGGAGCTTTCCGCATTGGCAGATTTCTTTAAAAAAAAATTACATTATTTTCTGTAAGGTGGAAACCTAATGCTTCACTTAAGCAACTGTCAAGAAATGAATTGTTACCACTCAGTTCCTGAGAAGAAATCTTCACTGTTGAGGAATACTGTGCAAGGTCTTCTCTTCTGTCTTGGTTAAGTCTTCAAAATGTTGTTCTAAACCAGCTTAATTAGAAGGCAAACTAGAACTGATAGCAGAGATCATACAGAAAGCAAGTCTACATTTAGTTGCTCCAACAGAGGCCCCAGCGACCCAAGGAGGTGACTGAGGCCAGTCCAGTCCATTGCTATCAGGCTCTGCACAGCCAGGCAGCACAAATAAGTTTAGCACTGGGGAGTTCATCAATACTTTGTGCACCACCACCATTTTTACAAGACCTCAGGAACTGGTCTTCCACCCATGTAGCAGTGTTTTGTTCTCCCTCCAAGTTCGACTGGCATCCCTGCAAACACTTCCAGTTTTTAGTTCATTGGAGCATGTATGTGAGGATGAAGTGCTGCAGTAAACAGCAGGAACTGGGGTTGTCTAATAAAAAATGAATGGTTCTTCTGATTTCAGAAGGAATCCTGTACCATGAAAGGTAAAATCGTCATTGCCACCAGGACTGGACTGCAGTTACAGTCCTAAAATTAAGTTAAGAATTAATTAACATGAGGCTCTTACCGTAAACATTCAGGATCAGTCTGAGGTTTTTCAGTGACTTGGACTTTTTCTGCTTCTAAATCTTTTGTCCTTCTTTCAGCCTCCCTGATTACTTTCTCAAGGTCTAAACATGAAATCAGAATTACCCTATAAATATATATTAATCATCCATATTCAAAGACCTTCTACATATTCTAAATTTATATTTTCTAATATTTCTTCATGAAACTCTTTGAAGGGTAAAGGCATCTAAATAAAGAAAATGAATTATTTTATTATTATTGTAATCACATATTGCAATCTAGAAAATTTCACTCCTTTTCCCAAACAGTTTAGGACGATATTTACTGCTTTTCTTAGCTCTTACTATGACATGTTACTTAGATGTCTGTAGAAAAAGACACTAAAGCACTCTAGATTACATTATTTCAATTCAGATTTCACAATATTCCCTATTGCTGTGATCACCTTTGAAACAGAAGATTTTAAACAATATTTATGTTGATTTTAAGTTCTTTGAAACATTAAATTCTCCATTCAAGTATATGACTTACCAGAAAAAGTAAAGCTTGCTTTCATATTTATAGTTCATGATTCAGTAGATCTCTGGACCTCAGTATCAATGACATTTCAAATAAGTCTCATTGAAACCCATAGTATTTGTTATAACCATGTTTAAAAATGATGTATTACATATTGTAAAAATAAATTAAAATATTGTTACTATGATTCCTTTTTCTTGAGAAAAGAAAATTGTCAGAAAACATTTTTCAAAAGCATTTTTCAAGCCAGAAATAATCATCCTAACAAGAAGTTATCAGGCACACCTTTGAGCTCACTTTGGAGAGTAAGTAAATCCTGCTTTAATTCATTCTTCTGCAGCTGGAGTGCATTTAACTGAACGTTTTTATGTTCCATTGACTCCATTTCTAAGAAAAAATACGTTTTAAATTAAAATGCATTGCCGTTTAGCATTCATGATACAATCTTAAATATTCTTAACTACTTCTACCAATCTTCAGCTAGTCAAAAGAAACTTAAATATAAAACCAAAATAAACTAAACTAATTCATATAAAACATAGTTCATAGGAAATTATATGCCATATAAAGTATTCATAGCTATGAAAGAAAATGATTTTTTTAACGTTATTAAGCTGTTCAACATATTTTGTTGACTGGGCATAAAAAGAATGTTTTGCTTTAGAGTTACTTCAGTTATAAAGAAAAGAAGATGACTGATTGAATAGGTGGAGAACAGACACCTCTCAGCAGGACTGAAAAAAACCCCTTCTTAGTTTGTTTAGTGTTACAGATATTTGAACCTTACTATTGAGAGCATCTGGAATTAATTGTGATTGTTTATCTAACAATCGGAGGTCCTCACGTAATTTCCTTGTTATGAGTTGCTTAAACTTTTCACTTCAGAGTTGTCAGTGTGTCCAGGAGTATAGCAGACAAAAAGACAAATTTTACCTCAAGAAAGGTACAATTAAAGGATGGAATCGAGATGGCAACTGAACTCAGAGAATTTTGGTCACCTTTCAGGTCCTACTGATCAATTAACTGCCCAGCTCTGCTTGAATATGTAAAAATTAAATACGAGAAGTAGCACTTGACACCAAATACAGACTTTTCAGTTGTAGATTAGCATCATAGCCACAGGAAATAAGAAAGTACTACCAAGTGCAAACTCCAAAGTCCTTTTTCAGTTACTTTACAGCAGATTTGGGGAATTGAAAGTGTTGTCGCTTGACAGAACACGAGGCTGGAATGGACTTTGAGGGGTCATCTACTGCGTTCTCCTCCTGAAGGCAGGATCAGCTGTACCTCTGTTGTTTCTGACAAATGCTGGTTTCACCTTTTTTTAAAGACCTTTGGTAGTGGACCTTTGGTAACGGAATCTTCTAAGGCAGAGTGCTTCAGTTGTCCACTGTTCTTAGAAAGATTTCTTAGCTGTCAGACAGACTCTCCCTTCTTGTGCTTTACACTTGTTACTTTTTATTCAGTTCACTATAGGTATAGAGAATATCTTAATTTCCTTTCTACAGGATACTTCATCAATTTGAAGACTGACATCCATCTTTCATTAGTCTTTTCCTTAATAGCTTAAATAGTCACAATTCTTTCATTTTCTTCCTTCTCATGTGCTCCAGAACTCTGATCACTCTCACTGCTCCCATGTGGATTCTCTCCAGCTGGTCCCCACTTTTTTTTTGAAGTTTAAGATCAAAATGAGCTGCACAGTACTCCAGCTCAGAGCTTAACTGCCCCAAATAGAGTGAGGAATTATTTTCATGTCTTAGAGGTCAGAATTCTGTTTGTGTCTCAGTGTGGTGTTGGCATTCTGATGTCACTGACTCATGTTCAGCCTGTGATCCATGACGACCCCGATTTCCTTGCGGAAGGACAGCCCTGCAGTCTGACCCTGTGCTCTGAGAGATCTCATACTCTGTACCTTAACTCAAAGACCAAGCTACATTGTGGCAGGAAAGAACCAATCCTACAGGACACGTTTGCATACAATTCTTTTGAAGCTAAGGAAATGTACAGAGCTCAACCACAGGTGATTCTAAACCTAATTCAGTTGCTGTGTATAACCGTGAGCTCTGTGCTGGCTGAATTAGACATTGGGAGCTGCATCTTCAGGTTGGCTTCTTCTCTTCACAGTGCTCACATCAGAAAAGTTGAAGAAGATAGGGAACAGAGGAGCCTTTAATTACGCTTGGTATGTCAGACCAAACTCTTTCAGTTTAGTGCTAAAAGGAAGCACTGGACAGCAGGGGAATGGACTTAAAATTACTGGTTTGGACAGCTATATTTCATAGATTTGTGTTAATCCAAGATAAACTGGTTTAATATAAGACTTACCATTTTTCAACAGAGCTGCCTCATTGTCTAAATCATTTATTTCAGTCTTGACTTTCTTTTTAATAAGAAGATCTCTATTACTCGTTAGTCCATATTCATTGTTAAACTCTGTTACTTCTCTGGTAAAATTATCTTCCTCTTCAGCAATTTTTCTCTTTGCATCTTCCTGAAAAAAAGAAAGGGAAGATTGAATGCTCAGGTGAAAAAAAATGACAGTCTTTGTTAAGCTAGGCAGACTGAAACTCACTGTTGTTTTTTATCCTTGAATTTGTAGTAGAAAAGTAAATAAATAAAGAAAAAGTAAATAAATAAATGTAAAAGTAAAGAAAATATTTACTTTTTCTTGTAAGAACATGAAAATGCTCTACAGCTCTATCATTATGCCTGCTGTTTCAAACTTTTTTTTTCTGCAGAAACGAAGGGTCTATTCTTGATAATAGAGCATTTAAAAAATCACTACATTATGTTATAGACTGGAACCAGCAGCTTTTCAGTTCAACTCTCTTATTGAAATTAGAAAGTTCTGTTTAAAGTCAATAGCATAGTATGGCAGTTCTTTCTTTTTAGTTTGTTATTAAACGAAATAAAAGTATTGTTTAATCCTCTGCAGAATGCAGACTTACTCTAACTCCCTTAATAACTACCAAGAAAGATATCATTGATAGAAAATCACTGTTTAATTTTCTGGGAAAAAAATATTAAAAAGAGAAAGGTTATATTAAATTCTTTCCAAGAAATCTTAATTGATTGCTAAATTACATAAAATGAAATAACCCCTATATACAGGAAAAAAAGAAATGATAACCTATAGATTAAACTTCACACATATACTGGGAATACTTTGGGTGCTGCAGAAATATGACTTAGTTAAAAAAGATATCTGCCTAAAGATTTAGGTTTAATACTGGTGATTTGTACTGAATGTTTAAAATTTAGCTCTGCTGATTTAAAGGGCAAATACATATGCAGAAAAGACTGCTCCTCTGTGGCATTTCCTGACATGCACAGACCCAAGAAGCCTCAACAAAGTAAGAGGAAGGCAATATTCAGGTTAGCATCTGAGAGAACTGAAAAACTTGTCCTGAGTAGCTACCTTTGAAGAGGTGGTGAGGTGTGTCTGGCATCAAAGAGATTGTGTGCTATGTCAGGATTGCTAAATTGTCCACATTTCCTAAAATGTGGTGTGGGCCTCTCTGGGTTTTTCCTTTGATCCTTTTCAATACCTTTTACTGTGGATGAGGCAATCCAATTTAAGGCGAGGCTTTCCTAGTTTACTTTTACAAAGGAAATAATCTGTCAGAATTGGAGTTCAGTCATACAACAGCAAACATTAGAAAATGAAGTCAAGAATATAAAATCAGCTTTGGAGATAAAATGCAGCATACACTACCTTAGATCATGGTTTAAATTAAATGTGAGAATTTATCTACATTTCCATTGCTACATATGCTAAAATAACAAAAAATATTTTCCCGATTTAAAACATTAGTTTTTCCAGATCTTCAAATTTTAAAGCTGATTGCTGTTGTGCAATAGAAAAGAGCTGTGTGAACATCACAGCTGGAAACATACCAAGATTTTAAGAAGACTGGTTCTTTGATTAATAAGTTCAGCTTTTTGTTTTTCTAAGCTGTCTTCACGTTTCTTCAGAATTTCTAAGTGGAACTGCTTTACAGAGAGATGATGAACCTTCCAAAAGGAAAAAAAAAATTATAAAGTAAGGTTATTGTTTTAATGTTTCATATACTCTGAAATTGTAACAAGGATCTTGGTCCAGCTTAAAAAGAGCTGGCACAGCTGCTGGACTAACAAAAGCATAACAGCTCTTTTTTCCCCTCAATAACCTTTCAGTATACTGCCAAGCTTTTGAAAAGTCTCCTTTCTTTAAAAGACTCATTTAGTGGTGCTCTGTCTACCTAAAATGGCATTTTAAAGTCTGCTGGGTTTAGGAGAAATTTTTTCCAGGTAAAAACCAGGAAAAATATCGGACCACATGGGATCCTTTCCCCAACATAATCTCCTGTCCTCCATCTCTTTGTGTAAAGCTCATCACAAACCAAGCCAGACAATATCAGAATAATATCAGAGGGACAGGGGCCCAGCATCCTGGTTCTGACTGAACGGCTGTACATGTCATCCACTCTGCAATGCTACTATGGAATACGCAAAGGAGAGCGAGATATTTTTCTGAGCACAATTTCTGGGATTTTTAGCTAAGGAAGGGTAATGGGAATTAGCCCACTGGTTATGGACAGCTTGCTCATAAACCCCCCAAGCCCTAAACTTCAATTTTGCACATAGATTTATTTTGAGTTTTTTAAATTTTTGTTTATCTGACACAAGGGTATGCTGTTCAACCATTGCACTTTCAAAATTTGAATCGTCCAAACCAAGTGCAGATATATGGTGGGACGAACTAGAACAACAACAAGTAGGAAACAGCTAAGTGCTGTAGAGTCTTAAAGGATGAGAATCATTCATTTGATGGAGTGTCAAGTTCTCTTGACTCACTCAGAGCAATGAGTAGGGAAAGTGAAGTTAGATTTGCCCACAGACAGTAAAGGCACAGGGTAAGTATCAGGAAGTAAATTGAATAGTCAGGCTGGTACCTGAGTGTTTGTGTGTGTAGAAGCAGAAAAGACCAAATAAGAGTGGTATTACAGTGGTAAAAATGAAAAGATTTTAAAGTTAAATAATGCATATGATTGTGGAGAGGGCACAGATGAAGTGCATCTGATCAAAATAGGAGGATAGTGGAATGAAATGCCCGAAGACTAGAATGTGAGAGTTGGAAAGGAAAGGAATAGATTTTTTACTCATCATCCAGCACACTAAGCGTGCAGGACATTGTTTGGCTCAGAATTTCTTTTACATATTAATTCACAGACAGTAGGTGGTCTTACACCACTGTATTTGTAATACTGGACATAACTAGCTTCAGTTTCTCCATCTGTAAGATGCCAAATTCATCTATGCATTTGCAACCAATTTTTTAAAAGAAATCACTGAGCTACAAACAGCAAAATGCTATAATTCAGGTTCTAATTACATGCTACCTGGTTTTACAGAAGAGAAGAAAAAATTGCATTTCCTAGGACTCTTTGATTGACCACAGGCAGTGTCTGTGAAATAGATATCAAAAAACTTCTGAACTCAGTCTCATCATCTTGGTCAGGCATCAGCTGCTGTGCACCCACATGGTTGGATATGTCTGCTTATAAAGAACTGTAGTTATTTGGTGTGGGATAAATTGAACAGCATTAGCTGAACAGCATTATTTAATATTATTTGAATTACATGAACTAGTGCAGACACATGTAAACCTAATTCCTGTAGGGAAAAATAAATTACTTTAAATAATGTCAATAACTATATAATCTTTAAACCTAAATACAGTCTGATTGAAATGCATTTTTCTATTCCATTAGTTTTCTGTATCATTTCCTATCTATAAATGAATCAACGTCAGACTAGGCAAGTAAAATGTAGTTTTGTGGACATCAGTGAGAATATTATTAATACTGGTCAGTAAAGCACATAAAATTTACTTAGAAATAGTTCTTCAGCTCTTCCCATTAGTCATTTACAATAATGGCTCTACTCTCGGGACCTTCCGTGCCTACCACATAAACCTTGATTATAAATCACAATGCATCAATAACAAATTAGTAGTATAAACATAAAATTGTGGTGTTCGTAAATAAATTTATGAGTAAGACTACTGAGGACTTCACCTAATAAGCAACATCCAGATATAATCTGTGTTGGATAAATAAGCTACTATTTTAAAGCACCTTTGGGCTCTGAGATTGTGGCATGCATAAATGTGAGTATCTGAATAACTGCCTGCATGATTATAGTCTCAATTTGCAACCAGTAAATATTTGTAAATGAGTTCTATTCTGATCCCTTCTCAGTAATGTTGATATTTATTTTATATATATATATATATATACATATAGTCCTTTACAAAAGGCAGAAGAGACTGTTTTAGGAAGGACGAAAATCATCCCCGAAACATTTATTTTCACAACTAGATGAGGCAATCTCCCAAAGGTTCTTGAAGTTGTTTATTTAAATGATAGGATCCAACAGTTCTGACTTCAAAGGAGGCTCCACATGCTTTCCTGTTGTGAATACACATTCTGTCAGCACAGACACTTAAGAGCACAGGGGAGGGTATTTAGACTTAATTTTCAGACACAAGCAAATGGATTTTTAAATAATTTGCAACCACAGGTGTTATTCGTGAAAAAATCTGCAAAACCGGTGTCTTAATCTGAAAATACATCTGCAGTTTGATTAAATGGAAAGAGTAATAAAATCATTAAGTAGATTCAGAAACTTTCCCCTGTCTTTGGCCTCCCTTGGAAAACACTTACGGCTTGTAAGCCCTAATTGCAAGATCACAGAAAAATCTTCAGTATATGACTCGAGATCCTGTCAAGTAAACATAGGGAATGTTTCCATAGATTTTCTGTGAAAGGCCATTAATGAATGGCATCGGGCAACCAAGGGATGGCTTCTGTACACTGGAGCAAAGTGCTGTAACGAGTTGCAGGACTGTTAAAACAGAGTATCACACACAGTGCCCCAAAAGTCAGCCTGCCCTGAACACAACTAGGGGCCAGCCCCAAGGATGAGATTTGTGGGAAGAAGGATGTTGATGGACACTTTATTCACTACAGAAAGGCACAGCACAGGTTTTCTCCACGCTCTGCTACTCAGCAGGTGAAGCACACTCCTCGAAAGTGCTTATGGATCTATTCCTGAAAGAATAGGTCGTATATTTGTAAACATAACGTTTTTCATTATTATGTACACTATAAATATGCCTGCTCACCTTGGTTTCCAAGTTAATTTTTGCAGCGCTCAGCTCTTCTTTTGTTTGGTTAATTTTTTCATAACCTCTATTTATGTCGCATTTAGCTGCAAGACAACAAAAACCTGTAAGAGCGTGTGCTCAGTTTGTAAAAGTTACATCCTTATAGAAACGTGTCGGTGACAAGAACCAGCCAACCTGGCTGCTGCCGAGCGTTCCCTGGCACGAGTCCCCTCAGGACACCCCTGTGGGACCCGTCCCCTGGGAATGGAGAGACTCTCAGGATGGTGCCCAGGGGGCCAACCTTGTTGGATGAAGTTCCTCTTCTCCCTCGCCTGCTTCTCTGTGAACTGTATTTGCTGGAACAAAGCATTCAGGTTCATTCCTGGCTTCTCGGGGATCCTGTGGGCTCTGTGGGCCGTGCTCTTCGTGAGGGCTCCCGGAAGGTCCCCACAGCCCTGCCCTCAGGCCTCTGTCTCGGCCTCCCTGGGATGGGACAGGGGCCTGGGGACGCGGCTGAGGGGACACAGGGACAGAGCGGGAGGTGAGGGCTGCAGAAAGGGTGGCAAGAGCAAACCTCAGGCAGAGGGAAATGTGGGGGATTGGCTCAGGGAGCCCACATGGAAAACAGGGAATGGGAATGGGCAAGCAGGGAAGCAGCACAGTAGGAGCAGGAGACAGAAGATATTTGCTAAGGAAAAAGCCAGATGGCACTGAATCACATCAAACTTGGGCACACCTGACTCAAGATCTGAGGAGTTTCAGTCAAAGAGCTCTGACTTTTTCATTCTCTAGGACCATGTGCTCCATACTGGTTTTGTCATTCAGAAGCTTTTTTTTACTGCTTCCTTTCTCCATGGAGTGACCACCAACCTTTCATCTGCTCAGATTTACTCACCTTTTGAAGACTGATGTCTAACCTGAGCAGTTAAGGAAATAGGCTAAAATCTGCTGTCACACAGGAGAACATGGTAACGTTGACTCCATGGAACCTACAGTGATCAGACTCAGCTCGGCTGCATTTCACCATGAGTGTAAAAAATGGGCAGCGTTTCCGTTCCCGTTAGTTCCAGTAAGCAAAGATCACAACACAGCCCCTTTTATGCCCTTCTGGAGCATAACTGTGTGCAAATTTACAATGCTCTGAGTTCCTGCAAAGTTCTGGTTTGTACATTACTGGATGGTACACCTGGAAATGCAAGCACCTGGTTGAAAATATAACTCACGTTACAAGGTTTGCTTTTACATCTTGGGAAGGATTGACTACATTCCCTGCGGAGAATAACGATGTGAAGTTTGCCTATTTGCTTTGAGGCAGAAAAAGCCTGGAGGAATGGAACTTTATAGATTTCCAGCCTTTTTAACACTGAAAAAGATTAGGATTATTGACAGTCCAGTGTTGCTATAGTTTTCCTCAGAGGAGATACTGTCTTAGCATAGACTGCAGCAGCAAAATTCAGAAATTAGAAAATCTTTGACCATCAAAACCCAAAACAATATACAATGAGAGTACAGATGTATCATTAATGAAAAAGCTGCTCTAGGTTAGCAGAATGAAACAGAGAATTCTGGAAAAATCTTATGTTATAGCATTTACTGCTTAAAAGGTGCCATGTTACAGCTGATAGTGTTATAAAATGATTTTTTTTTTTAAGGAAAGACATTGCTCTAAGACAGAAAATGTGTGTTCTGACGAAATTTAAAACCCTGAAACTAGCATATTATGTTGCAGGAAATGCAATTATTTTTTAAAATGGAACAAAGTGCAACTGAGGGGGAAGAGTTCACAGAAGTGAATTTAGAAAATGTTTCAGAAGTGAAGCTTCCTACCCAAAGGCCAAAGGAAAAGCAGATGAGTCAAATGGGAACATTGGTGATTGAGAGAGTGATTTGTTACACAGGTCCGATGAGTGAAAAAGTCATTTCACAAAATTCAAGAAAATGAACTGTTCTATCAGTGGATCAAGGAGAAAATAAAATGAAAAGCTTTCTTTGAAGTTTTTGAGACTTGACTGCTTTTGTGTTTCAAGCTGAGAAGGCTGCTGCAGGCTGGGATAGAGTTCAGTGTCACTTATTAAAGGAACGACTGTGTTTTGCGGAGGGTGCTTCAGTGCCTCTAATTATGGCAAAGGAGCTGCTCTCCCCAGAAAGAGGAGTCTGACTCCAACTGCACTTCTCACTGTCTGAGAATGACCATTCAGCATGATTAACAGTTGTCTAAGAGTTTCCTTCAGAGATCAAAAAAAATTCAGTGGGACAAGTGTTTGACATTACGCTTCACAGCTTTTGACTCCTGCAGCTCTTTGCCATGTGTTTGGTTTTTACATGGTAAATTACTCACAACAGCTCAGGATTATAGAAATTTAACCACACATGTGAAACATATACCAGTGACTTCAGAATCAGGATCAAGGCCATCAGTTCAAAGGTGGGCAGTTGCTGGCTCCCATGGAAAGGGATGAGATGGCACGAACCCAAACGTTTCAGGATAAAAGCAAAATGTGCATTACCTTTGCTCGACTCCAACTTTTGCAAAGCACAAGATCTTTGGTAGATCACTAGCTGCTAAAAAGGTGACTTTAATTTCATTCTGTCGGTCATATCAGGACATCCTAATCTTAATCTATATCTGTATCTTAATCACTGTGCTGTAATCAGGTCATGTCTTTTTAGTGTTCTTCAAAATTACTAATTGCCCTTCATAATCAGGCTGCTGTGCTAATAGTGAAGTTTCTTCTTCTACAAGTTTTTTTTCCTCTAGTTTGTGTAGGAAGAAGAAAAGAAAGATTTGGCTTGTAATTTCAAGACACTATACGAAAATTACTACTGTAACTTATTTCTAAATCATATACACTCAGACTGTTTCATAAATTGTTTTTATGAAAGCCAAAAAATAAGAGGCAAAAGTAAAGAAGTGGCAGGATAAAAGTTAGATGATGCAATATGGTCTTCACCATAAGAAATGCATGATAAGAGCTAGAAATTGTGGGATTATAGTTACAAATAAATTTTGTCTTTTGGTCTTAAGCAGTGTTAGTATTATTTTTTTCCATATACAAACAACACTGCTTACTTTTGAACTGTTTTATTTATAGCAAACCTTTTTACCAACCTACATCTCTCTGGTCTTCCTTTGCTCTTGGTGGTCTTTGTATTTGATAACTATTTTTGAACTAACTTTTTTCTACCTCACATGAAGAAATAAAGTCAAATTGTTCTGTGGCATAAATTCACAGCTGTCATTTTGCATTCAGTGCTGAAGTGCTGTTTCCTTTACAGGAAAAAGCCTATATATACACATGTGTGTGTATATGTTAAAAACAAAAATATATATGAGAGTGCTCTAACCACTTGGAATGTAGTGCTGAGCAGCAATTCTATTGGAGAGAAACCACAAAGAGTGAGAAACCCAGTGATTATTTATCATAAATAAGCATTACAAAAATCAGACTTATTAAAAATTAATTTTATAATGACACTTCTAAACAGCAAGGCTTTAACTCTGCCATTCAAAACGTTGTTAAAATTGTGAAAATTCAGCAAGCAGTGTAACTTGGTAACACCAAATAAAGGGTTTTCAATGTAAATCAAGAACATTCTGTGTGCTGGTTCTCCTGCTCTCGCTGGCCACTTAACCACCTCAACTACTAAAAACCTAGAGCAGCACAGCTGAGAAGGGAAACATTGAAATGCAGTAATGACCTATAATTTATGGCCTTTCTCAAATTTCCTGAGGAACTCAGGCTGAGAACAGTCTAGTTTTTATCTCTGGAAGAGTGAGAGCAAACTGCTGACCTGCAGGCTGGAAGCTCTCCATTTCTAGCAGAGTGCTCAGTAAGGCAGTCATGAATGGACATCCTGTTTCCTCCTCGTAACAGAAGGCAAATAGACTACAAAATCCATGTAATAAAATATAAAATCATGGAAAACAGAGAAATAAATCCCTGGAAAGTTATATGGAAATGGGTATCATGAGAAATGAGAGTGTTTCTCTTTGCCCCTACTTGTTTTTTCAGGTGAAAAAATTGTGAGTTAATGAAAAGCTCTGTGTGTTTATTAAAAACTATTAAGCAGTAACTTTGTACTCCACCGTTATATGCCTGGCTGCAATGGAGAATTAGCGATACCCTTTTCCACTCTGGTAGGAATGTAAACAACTTCACAACAGATGTTCTTTATAAGGACAAAGCCTGCTATTTGCATTGTGATATCTCTGTTTGAGTCTTATATCCAAGATTTTGTTTAATTCCATCTGGAAAGGCTTCACTGGATCCCTTTAGCTTACTAAAGCAAAGATTATTCTTTTATGGGTTTAAATCTAAGTTTTTTATTTTCTTTGGTCAGAGAAACACAGCACCTGCTTTCTTTGCTGATTGGTAACTGTGCTGTTACACAGGTATCCACATTGTTCCTCTGCAGTGGTTTAGAGTCTTAAATATATTTCATTTGTTTGTTTTACTGGGTCTGAGAGTCTATCCTAAAACTTTTATACTCTGCTCTTCTGTACTATTTGGACAAGCAACAAATGAGACTCTCATTTTGAAACACATATCAGCGCTCTTATTTTTCTTGGCATAAGGGTAGCAACTTGCCTAATGAAGAAAAAATTTTTCAGATCTGGAGTGCATATCACAGCACAAAACACAGCCTTGCATTTGCATTTTCATAGTAAATTTTCTTAATTATTTATCTGGGAAACTGTAGTTTGCTTTACATCGATACTGGTTACCCGTAAGTCGGCACCAGTGGAAGCTACAACAGAAATAGAGAATAAGCACTTTTTACATTGTAATTGTTTGTATCTTCCATTTATAAAAGAGATTTTTTTTTTTCATTTTTTATTAGCAGAAATATAAATAAATTATCCATTATGTTGTAACATCCTATAAGAAGATGGGTGGTATCACTAAATCCTCTGAAAAAAGGGCTTTTAAAGAAACACTTTGAGGACTGGGACCTTCATGCAAGAAAATAATCTTGGATTGCAATGCATCACACAGTCTGTTGGAAAGACTTCATTTTAATTGATTAATTATGGTATGTTTCTTATAAGCATATAATGCCAGCATGCCAGCTTAGCTCTTTTTGTCACACAAATTTTCTCTTAATCATAGAAAAATATTAATAAACACTGAAAGAGAAAGTAATAATTTTACAGTTAGTTAATCAAAGAAAAATATTTTCTTTTTTTTTTTCCATTTCAGTCTATTCTCAGAAGTTCACACACAATCCTGCTCAATTATCAGGTGAGCGGCTGTCATTATTTCTTCTAAAATAGTTCAGATTTTAAAATAAATTTGTTCTTCAAGCTCTATTTCTATTTGACGCTGCACTTGTAGGAAAAAGAGTATGTGCAGATGACTGAAATGAAATGGCTCTATTCTCTTTATTCATAGCAGGAGTGTTATTTAGTGCTAGGTTAGATAACTTTTGTACTTTCACTGGATGCATTAAAGCCAAATGAGTTTCTTGCATACTGAGAATAACTCTCATGTGAAACCAAGAGTTGTCCATTACACTTCTAGGCTTCTCTGCTAATAGTTTTCATAAGATTAATT
This sequence comes from Mohoua ochrocephala, assembly GCA_013398855.1. Taxonomy (NCBI): domain Eukaryota; kingdom Metazoa; phylum Chordata; class Aves; order Passeriformes; family Acanthizidae; genus Mohoua; species Mohoua ochrocephala. Next base: position 157,268 of record VZTA01027635.1, read on the forward strand.
TTATGGTTCCATCTGTGTTCCCTCTTAAAAACATGACAACTTCCTCAGACATTCAGAAAAGTTGGATACATGCCCACGGGCTGAACTAGGCAGCAGTAGAAATTATTTCACATTCCACGCAAATGCCCAGACCAAGAAAGTTTGAGGAAGGGCTGTCTCAGTTTGACTAAAACATATATCCCGAATCTGAAAACTTGCTGTACTGAAGCTGCACAGTCTCATAAAACCTCTTCTCAAAATAGGGCCAGATGATATTTTTTAGTGACAAACTGTTTTCTAAGCAAGTTTCAATTCTAACCATTTATTCAGAAAAAAGCTATTGTCCCTACTCCTTCAAAATACCCACAACAGTTTTCTGAATGTTTTTTCCCTCGAGGATATTGTGGAAAAGGTATGTTCTACCTGCAGGTTTTAAAAGCTGCTTTGTAAAAGCCAATCTAATAAATAGATCTCTATAAAACTGGGCCCTCTTCTTTCTGCACAGCCCTTTGTGGGCAGAGGTACATATTTAATAAAGACTTAACAATGATAAATAACACTACATAAAATTTACTGCCTATTGATCCTGGTGTTATGCTGTAATTTCATCTTTTTTAAAGGTGGCATAAAAAAAGAGAACCTAGAGTTAGGATTCTATCCCTTCCATATCCCTTCCCATTGATGCTTCTACAAGATTAATTACCTTCAATCCCGAAATTTTCAAAGGCTTCGTGGCACACATCTGCATACATCTGCCAGGACTCAGAGCATAGGCAGGATAATAAAAGCATTCCATTCAAGTAGAGTAGAAAGTCACAGCTGCAGTAAGCATGTATTATCAATTGTGCCACATTCATAAATTAATAATTTGTATTGTATTACAGTCACTTCTTTCCAGAAGCATTAAACATGTCTATTCACAGATTGTGTGAAAAGTGTATAAATAATTCGGCTGGGTTTGTCTTTTTACAGCTTGTCTTTTGAGAAAGAAGATAACAGAAGGAAAGTGAATTAGAATAAGCAGCAAAAATGTTGCTCCTTTTAAAATAATTACTTTTTTCCCATTTTGAAAATTAAATCAGAATATTTAAAATATCCGCACTAAGTCAGTTCTTTGAATACAAAATTAATATCCATAGTTGAGGCTGCAGAGTTTATAAAAGTGAATAACACACAGTGTTTTCATATGTGTTTTCATGCATATTTTGGTCTATTCCTCTTTCTTTTAAAAAATGTATCATATCTAGGCTACAGCTGATGGTGTTTTGAACCTTCCTTTTCCACTACTAAAAGAAATAAACATACCTTAAATGCCAGTTTTGAAGCAAATGTTGTTGGTTGTGAATGCTGTTAGATCTTCTAGTGCTGCAAAAAAGAAAAAAAAGAATTAAAAAAAAAGAATAAATATAAGGTGCTTAAGGGACACAGAGCAATGGAATTTTCTCCAAGTGAGCTATCAGCTAAGCAGAGCCTATTTACTGCCAGAAAATGGAGAGGGTTAAACAATGCCCATTTCAGGGCACTGGATGGAAGAATCCAGCAGTGAATGCATTAGTAGGGATTTTACACGTATCTGTTCAATTCAGGACTAACTCGATACAACTAAAGACTAATAATGTTATTCCCCATAGTCATGAAAAGGAAAAGAGGTGGTCAAATAAAATGCAGGTGTGATGGTTTGACCTCAACACCAAGAAAGGTCCTAAGAGTAGATTTTGAAGGAAAAAAAAATTATCAAGAACCTAGAAGTAAATGGAAAGTGGGAAAAACTACAACATGATTTTATCAAGGACAGATTGTATCAGACTAACTTAATATCTTTATTTGATAAGATAATTGTCCCAGAGAAGAGTAATGCAGTAGACCTAATCTACCTTGATCGAAATAAGGCATTCTACCGTTTGTTGTAGGAAGTTACTGATGGTGGAAAAGATGAGCTTTAATGCAAGCACTGAAGGTGGAAGAGGAATGGAGTAAAGGGTTATATTAAAACATGGTTTTGTTAAAAAAGGAAATATCAATATGAAAGGAGTTTGCTAGTAGAATTCCTCTAGGACTGATCTTGGCACTGATTTAAGCAGTATTGTTGAACTTGGTGAAGGTAGGAGAATGGATATGGCATTAAGAGATGACACAAAACTGGAATGACCAGCACATCAGAAAAAATAAATGACCTCATGGACTGACAAAATGGAAATCTAATAGTACAGAAATTAGAGGGAGGTGCTTGGGGATTAATACCATGTTCTCGTAGTAAAATCTGGTGTCTTGGTATTTGTCAATAGTGGGGGGAAGAGGTTTAATGCATTAATCAGCTGTGGTGTGACCGTGAGCCACCATTGTCATGGCCATGCTGTCGTTTCAGGGTATATTGGATGAAGGATTTTCACTGAAGGCAACAAAGTGTTAATACTGCTTTACAAGGCACCAGTAAGACAACTCTCAGAATATTGTTTACAGTTCTCATGACCCACATTGATGCACAGCAGGTGCAGAGTGGGCTGGTTAGGGGAAAAGAGTACCTGTTTTCTCAGCTGAGATGAAAATAGCTTATCTGGCAAAACAAAACTTGAAAGGGCATATGGTTGTCTTTATAAGTACGTGTGGGGGTAGATGTGAGGGAAGGCGACTTTTGTGTTAAAGGATAACACTATTTCAAGATCAGATACTTACAAACAATTATGAATAAACGAGAAATTTAAAAGGCGGTTCTTGGCAATCTGTGCAAAGCTCTGGAACTGCTTACAGACAAGGTCATGGAGGCAGGGACCTGAACTACTTCCAGATGGAAATTTGTAAATTAATAAAAGGGTATGTGTGACATGGTGAAGAGATCATGTGTCAGAATATAAAGTTTGGGATATAAAGCTTTGGATACCTACTGACAATGCCAGAGAAGCTTAATTGGAAACTTGTCTGTGTACTTTCTTTATACAGTCCCTAAAAAGAAATGTTTCCAACTGGTCCATGTGCCAGCTCTTCTATTCTGCATTCACCAGGACTTTTATGTTCCTTTTTGGTGCAAAGTACAGGAGAAGGGGACTGGCCTTTCTTAAATGGCAAGATTAGAAGCAGGTAAAAAAGGGGCAATTTTTTAGGATGTCAGGTATTAACCGGGTATAACCTACCTGTATGCTCAGGGTTAAACTGATCACCTGATTGAGACTAGGAGGTATTTCTTCTCCAAGTCACAGTGGTTGGGGTTGTGGAGGGTATTGTATTCCTCTCCAACATAAACTGTCTGAAAAGGTATATGAGTTTTTCTTTGTGAAGTACCTGCTCTTGCAGACTGCTAAAGATGTGACTGATCAAGAAATCTCATTACTTTAATATCTTCTACTGTCCTCCAGTGTTTTTCAAACTTATTCTCCTGACGTATGAGGGGGTGTGACTATAATGTAGGAGATTATTTCAGTACACTACATGTTTGATCAATGTTTGCTTTTTCAGATTTTTTAAGAGTTTCCCTGAATAAGAAAATTTTACTTTTGTTGAGGTAGCATGGAGCTGAGTAAGAGGCAGTCAAGGATACTTCACAAGTATTGGTAAGTTTGAAAACTAAAAGACTGATAAATTTTGTGAACCACAAATTCATGAGACCTTACAGCAGGAAAAGTCCTTCAATTGGTGATTCTAGCTCAAAAAATCCAAAAAGCATTTCAGAGGATATCATACTTTGTTAACCAGGATTTTCAGGGCTTTCTAGCTTAGGTATTACACTAATATACTTACAGATGCCTCATCTTATTAAATGATTGAGATTCTTCAGACTTTATAAAATCCATTTACACATTGTTTTTCTTCCTGTTTTGGTTTCTTGGCAACTGCTACCTGGAAAGAAATGCTTGAAAAGTGGTAGTGCTTTATCTCACTAAATGTGTAGGGGGCCTATGGCAATCAGGCTCCTGACTCACCAGTCATAGTTAAGTGAATAAAATCAGATGGGGTGTTAATGTACTATATTTATAATATTTAACCCTAAAGATTGCTTTTTACACAAGTATGGATCCTCAAACTGGAGGCCACACAGGACATAATTGTATAAAAAATCTACTGAGTAATGCAGTGTGAATTACTGACATCCATATCTCTGCTTGTAGTGGTTGGGCTGACATCTTTCTTGCTACTAATAAAAACAAGATACTTGGTGCATCTCTGTACTGCTTCTTGAATTCTGAATAAGTGTACTTTGAAATTATGCAGTTTATTTTTCATAACCTATACAGCGGTGCCAGTTCTGAGATAAGGTTTATGTCTTGCAATCCAGGAAGCTGATGTTTGAGAAGGTTTTTGGTTTGTTTTTTTTTTTTTTAAAGCACAGGTTACTAAACGACAGTGTAATCTACTGCTACTCAGTCTGTCCCTCTCCTTATATTTCTTGTCAAGGAAAATAGCAGATTCATAAGTCAGGTCAAATCTAGTCTGTATCTGGTTTTTTGTGTCCTGTTTTGATAAATTATCTTTCAAGACAAATTATAAAAAAATCTTATAAAGATATTTTTATATAT
>VZTA01027637.1:0-46865 GCA_013398855.1 Mohoua ochrocephala
GTGATCTTAGAGATCTTTTCCAAGCAAAGTGATTCCATGATTTCTAAAGAATCCTTTAAAAACACGGAACAAAAATACAGCTGGTCCCTAAGTCAGATGCCAACAAATAAGCAAGACCTTTACTCCTCCAAAGAATACTCAGAATTCAAAATTTCAGAACTGTGGCTGACTCTACATTTCTAAAAAACTTTACCCAGATAGGAAAAAAGCCTTAAGTACTTATTTTTCTATAATAAATTCAGATGTTTCAGCAGGGCAGAAGAGAACACTGAGGGACAAACAGCCTCGACATTGCATCCAACAAGACCTCTCCTTCCCTCAGTCAGGGCTGTGAATACAAACAGCAGCGATACTCCTTGCAATTGGAATAAGCTCAGTGCTATAATGAAAGCCTATTTAAAATCAATAAAATCAGTCCTGCTTTTGGGAGCTATGATTACTCTGGTCCACTGGTACTGCTTGCAGCAAAAATGAACAGCTTGTTCTCAGCCCACTGCTGTGTATATTTAACTACTGAATTCTTGATCGTGAAACAATATACCGAGAAGCAGAGTTCTGCTAGTTATATGCTATGCTAATTTATTACCTGTGAACAACTTTCCATTATTATTGATACGACTGTGTGGCTGCAAATTAGGCATGTTAACAATTACATTAAAATGTGCTGTAGCTTATCAAAAATAAACTGCTGTAAAGAACACACGATGTAGGGCTGCACAGGAACAGGTCTCACACACTCCCCTGTTGATGAACAAAAGGCTTTCTACCAGAGAGAACTCAGGACTACTTTGACAAGACCTCCCACAGTACAGAATTAGAGCTCGGGACAAAGGGAGGAGGTCTTGCACGAATTCTTAATCAAATTTCTGTCTCACCATGCAACTTTCAGTGGTCTGGCTTCTCCGTCTGCAGGGGCTCTGTGTAAATTAATTACTGTCTGCATCTTCTTTAAAAATGCAGAACCTGTTTCACTATTACATTAGTGTATTTTTACCCCAGTGAAAGGCAGCTGAGCACAGAAGGGTTCACTGCAAACCCCTGGCTCCAATGTAAGTACTGCAGCAGCAGCAAAGTGCCCCTGAAACATGCCCTGATCTCTCTTGGAATGAGCTTAGCACACATTGCAAAGTAGATGAGAGCAACCCACCGTCACGGGAGCTGCACAATGAAGGCAAATTGAGGACATGCCAAATGAAGGTTTTACAGAAGCCCCATCTCCTTACTGACCCAAACACTGAGGATATAAACACTCAGGAGCTGTGTCCATAAAGGCAGCTGGGATGCCAGGATGCACAGGAGGACTCCAGCCCACTGTGGCCAGGCACAGAGTCACTGGTTTCAAGAACTTTGCTGGTCACCCTTCTTTAGGTAAAATAATTAAGTAGTGCTTGATGAGCAGAACTTTTGGTGTGCTTCCTCCTCCCTGAATCTCAAAAGAGCCAGATGAGGTACAGGAACCTGCAACCATCTCCAAACTCTCCACCACTACTACAAAGAAGCAGAGGGCAACCCAAAGATGTATTTACCTGGTAAAACTGCTCTGAGGGACACAAATCACTTCTTTGTTTGGACATGTGCAACTTGAAGCTTTGCTTTGGCCAGTCAGGCTTCAGTCCACATCTCGTTCATGGTTGTCTAGAATATTACTCCATGAAGGACTGCCTGGGACTCACTGCATGACCAATTCCATCTCCCAAGCATTTATGCTTAACACTGATTTCCTAAAAACAGAAGTAAATTCAGTGCTTCCTTTCCCAAAGCAAGGGGTTTTCTCCCACTCTGCTTAATAGTTTTGCTTTCATAACATGAGATTCGAGGAAAACAAGGCAGACATCACAGACATTTTCTGACAGCAATTATGCCTTATTTTGGATAGCACAAGAACTATAAAGATACCAACAAACCCCAGAACACCTACATGCCATTCCTACTTGTTTCGTCACCAGTGTTGATGCAAACCCACAAATGCTCAAGTGTCCTGTAAGGGTTCTAAATAATCTCTCCCAAACTGCATCTCTGCAGCTCAGAGCATTTCTTCCAAAACCAAGGGGGTTCCCCTTAAAAGTTTTAAAAGGGCCCAGTTTGGATTGCTTTTGGGGTTTATTACTCACATCTAGATGATCCAACAGTAGGGAAACTTACTTTTTGGGGTCTCATCTGTCCTGTTTTATTACTGTTGCTTCTTTCTTGTTTTAATGCTACCCCTGCCACCTCGGTTTCCAACTTCCCTTTGGGCAGAAGTGGCTATAATTAATTTTCCAAATTTCAGCCACCCTCTTACACTGCTCAGGCAAGATCCTGTCAGGCGCTTATTACATTTTAGCACCACTCCTGGCCAGAGACTTACTCCAGCAAGGAAAGAAGGGAGAAGAATTAAAGCAATAAGGAAGACCATAACAAACATAACATAATAATACAAAAACTGTAGTGAAGCTCAGTTTCCAAACTGAACACTGAATCTTAAAGTTGCTACAATAACTTTTCACATTTGGGTCTCTTTCCAACAACTTGGTCTGAAATCTGAGACAGCTCTTCCCTACCACTGCTCCCTATCTTCTGAGAACTGCAGGGATGCAGCATCCAAGGCAGTTCCCACGCTCTGCCAAGCGAGCAGATTGAGATGAAAAAGAAGCTGTCCACAAGATACCTCCCACATCTACAAAACTATTGTTGTGCTTAAAGGCCTTTTGAATGAAGATAAACAATTGATTTTTTCCCCCCCTTTAATTTTAACTCTCTTCCTCTGTTATTTTCATCCTTCTGCTCCATAACACCAAAAAGAATTATGTTCTTACAAACCTACTTTCTACAACCTTTGGGTTGCAGACTAGTTTAGAATTAAAGTTAAATAAATCATCCTTTTTATAACTCCATACTTTTGAATATATTGTATATTTATTGCTAGATTATAAGCCTCATTAAAATCTATAATGATAAATTAGTCAGTCTCTTGATTCTGTCACTAGTATTATTAATTGCTTTCATAGCCATTACTACACACTTCACCGGTGATAAAATTTTTAAGGCTAGATAAAATCAGCTAAGCTAGAACTCACTCTCCCTATTGCAGTCTCAGAGTAAAAGTAATCAAGTATTCACACATTCTACATTTAAGTTAAACCTGATAAATTACTTATACAGCAAACGGAGCCTCATAGATCCAGCAGCACCACTATAATGCATGGGGAAATATGCACATTAAGGCAGGGATCCAAAAGAAACACTTCTCATACTGAAACAATTCATTGTATGTGCTTGTTTAAAACTCCATGGGATACCTTATTTCTGATATTTTTCAGCCTTTAACAACTTCCTTTTTCAACTTAACTTCTCGTTATTTTTTACATAAATTTCCTCTGTAACAGACAAAGGACTTGGAAAAATGACTATTTTCACATTTGCTTACAAACTCGAGAGCAGACGCGGTTTGAAACTCAATCAGGAAAGGAACAAGTTTGTCCTTTTGTGGGAGAGCACTGAAGTTCACTGACATGAGAGAAAAAGCTCTTTCTGCCAGGTCTAAAGCAAGACAGAGAAAGGCAATTTCTGTAACCTGCAGAGTCATCCTGGCATCCTACAGCACATAAATAGCAAACACTGAACAAAAATGGAAAAATCCATGCAAAGAGATCCAGGGTTCTTCCATCATTATACCAAACAGGTCCATTTTTGCTACTTTTAGACTTCAAAATATTCTTTATATTATGCCCAAGCCAATATTATTTTTCTCCTCTTCTGATGATTTCACTTTAAGAGGCTGCAAAAGCAAGCAAAAAAACCTCTTCCTTCTGTATTAGTCACAATCCCTATGACCTGACAAAACCACCATGGAAGCTTCTCAGGATACTCTATTAAGCACTAAGAAACCTGGGGATGCAAAAGCACGTGCTTTAGTAGACCTGCTTTCCTTATAAGTTTAAAATACATGAATAAATCACAAGACTTGATTTCTAAAACTGTCGTTCAAACATTTGTCAGTTTTAACAGATTCTTATCAAGACATTTCTCTCTATCCCTCCCATTTCCCTAAACTACAAAAAAAAAAAATAGTGAAATGAATACACTGACAGTTTTCTTTGCATCTTTACCTTTTAAAGCTTACAAGGATTTCAAGTTTTCCCTGCCAAAATAACATGCAAACCTTTTTTTTTTCCCCCCAGTAAAATATATTTTAAAGTTAGCAGACTCAGGCAGATCAACTGTGTCCTAAATTCTTGACTGCATACCATAACAAGATTTGTTTTAATACAATTCAGGGAACAGGCTTTATGCAATCTGTAGTGTTGAAGTCAAGCAGCCATTAGGAACAAACACTGTTCTCGCCCCTCGCTGCAACAATACACACACCTGCTTTCCTGGAACGTGTTCAAAATTTCATTCTTTCTGATTATATGTAAGGCACAAAAGACACAAAGCCTTCTCTGACTGATTCTAATTCTTTTATCCATTATTGAACTGCAGAGATGATTTTGAAAAAATTGTATGTAGTGTAGAATACATAAAAACCAAGGCACATATATTAGTTTTTTTCACACTTCACTTTTAATCATAAAGGAGTTGTTGTAGTTGGAGACATTCTCAAAAATGGAGCATGAAATAAAAAACCTAAGCAAGAAACCAGGGAGTTCACATGGCAAAAAAGTAAGTTAATACAAATCACAGAATCACAAATGGTTTGGGTTGGAAGGGACCTTAAAACCCATCCCATTGCCATGGGCAGGGACACCTTCCACTATCTCAGATTGCTCCAAGCCCCGTCCACCCTGGCCTTGGACACTTCCAGTGCATCACCTCCCTGATGGTAAAGAATTTTTTTCCTGATATAAAACCTAAACTTACTCTCTTTCATATATGAAAATATGCAGAGAGTAAAGACAACTGCAATGTTACCACCACTCCTTAAGAAGTGTTAACAAATCCATATTGTAATATGTGACAGGTGGACACTGATCAAGAACAGACTATTGATAATTAGCCCTTTGCCAAGCACAGTCTTTCCACACAGGCCTGCTATGCCCAGCAGGATCCTTAAAAATAAGCATTAAAATGGAAGCCAAAGCCTAAAGAAATGTAGAGGACATCATACAGTGGAGGCTGGGCAACCAACAGCCTTCAAAAGCATGAGGAACAGGCCACAGGCTCCACGGGAGAAATCTCAATGTGCATCAACTTTAGACCCAGTTTCTTCAAGGCTGCCAATACCAGGCCAGGACCAAATTCCTTCAAAGGGTTTCATCCTCTCTTGCTGCCTTGTAAAAGCTGAGACAAAGTGACCTCACAGGTATCCATGTGCATGCACTGCCCTACTTCAAGGGATCTCACTTCTTTACTCACCACCACAGTGGTCATTTCTCCTCTTTACAATAATTTACAGTGACACAATACAGATGCTTTCATTAAACAGGTAGTTATCTGCTTAATTCTAAGCACACACGAATGCCAGCTTGGCATTTGGGTGCCTGCATAAATATTTCCCTCAGTGGGGCTGTGACACATTTCATGAAGAATTTCTTAATGAAGCTCCAAACCTAAATCTCTTCTACAGTTTGCATTTTTACCCAAAGCAATGAAAATACTGAACAGCTCTTAGCTGAAAATTTACATTTTTAGCAAAATTAACATTTCTCTCCCAGAGACAGTTCCTGTTACACAATTCTACTTCAGCTCTTAGCCTTGTGTCCCTTAGTTTTTGTTTCATTGTGTAGGGCTGCATTAGATAACCACACATTTTGCTGTTCAGACCATAAATAAACCAATCCACATCCAAAACTAGAAACATGCAAAAGAATAGCAAATCTGGCAGTATTTTGATCTGAACCAAGCCCAGTAGGATTGAAATGTCCTCCAGTAGCCTGATTCATTATCCAACTTATTCAGCGGAATTAAGTACAAAGTTTTCAATGTATTGCTGAAATAATTTATTGAGCCTCTGAAAAGAATCATGCTAGACCGGTCATTATCTGGGAAACATCTGGATGGGAAAATGATCACATTGAAGGATTTATGTCTGCCTCAGTAGTGCTAAAGACAGAAAGTTGAGAAGTATTACTTTGGAGCTGTTATTCTGCATATGCCCTTGATTCTTTGCCCTGATTTTGAAGAAGGACACTGATTTGCCACCCCCTGCCAAAACTAACCCAAAATACCTGACTTTCCCCTCCCCATAACCAATGACCACCACCACCACCTTCCCAACCTTCTGCGCTACTTACAGACAGAAATCACATACTTAAAAGAGGACAATTTAAAGACCCCAGTATTGGCCACTAAGATGTAGCCTCATTTACTGAAGTATTTTGTATTTGAAGAAGAAAATCAGACTCCACAATGAAAATAAACACTATCTCAATTTAAGGAAAGAATCTTTTTCCAGCACAACTTCTAACAGACACCTGACATCAGGTGTAAAAGCCAGATGGAGAAGGAAAATCCAGTAACTGAGACGCTGGGCTGAGGGACTGCACAAGGCTATGTGACATTCAAGTTCTTTTGCAGATAAAAGTGGGACTAAAATGATGAACAGGTATGGCTCTGGCCATCTGGAGTAGCAATGAATTTTATCCAGAGTGACAAAGAAATCCAAGAAGAAGGAACAGAGTTGGTTCTAATGTTTCCTTCTTGTCAAGTGGAAGTTAACTAAGTGGAGACTCCGGGCAAAAGCTCATTCATTTCCAGAGCTCCAGATCTAGGAAACAGAGTCATCCAAGTATGAAACAGACAGAGAAAACTCACCACATAAAGATTTAATGCAGGAGACAATGGAATACAAAAATGAATGGAGAAGTAGAAACACTGCAATCAGAATAACCACCATATTTACTCTTGGAGATATTTTCCTGCACCGTTTGCATAAAAACCTTCTAAGGATTCCTGTTGCTAGATTTCATGGTATCTAGCTTTTAATTGCATAAAAAATCCTACTGCATTAAGCAGCATTAAAAGAAATATTTTAGTCCTCTGGCAACTGGTAAATATTCACAACTGTGACAGATGAAGTTTCAATTGCGGTAAGCACCTGCGTTTATAACTTAATGTCAGATAGCACCAGTAATCACTGAGCCCAAATAATAAGGGAGAGGATGCACTATCATCCTCCTCTTGTTTTTGTTTACTCATCACATATGTGAAATAGAAGCAATTGCCAAAATAATCTAATACTAGGAAAAGGTTAAGAGGAGACCTATTATAAGAACCTTTAATATCTAATTCAATATTTCAGACTTAATTACTCCATAAAAAGGCCATCTCGCTGATCAATGATACACTGGTTAACTTAGATTCAATGCCCAAAAAACTTTGTTTAGAACATAGTTTCAAATCTGTATTACCTGAACAATGTTGTTTTTACAGCTTTATAAAATTACCCAACCTATACAATTCCTTCTCACACACACAGCCAAGACATTCAACATAAACCCAGCCAGAACACATCCCGAACAGTGCATCCCTGCCAATATTAATTAGCCTTCTAAGAAAAAACCCTTATTTTGGTTATTTTTTCTGTATTTCTTTTTTTGTTCTGTGATATTTTTCTTAGTATCACATCATCTGCAGACACTTTTCAAAAATGCTGAAGAAAGGCAATTTAGGGAATGTTCCAGATAAGGGAGGAAAAAAAACCCCATCCCACTGTGCTTTTCATAGCTCGGTAATTTTTATAGTCTTTCATCCTGTGATGTATTCTTTTTTCGCACCATTGTATTAAAAGTCTTCAATTTTGAATGTTTGGTGGAAGCAAGATAAAGCAAACTTTACAGATTCAGCTCTGAAAACTCACTGCCTATTAGGAGAGGTTAAGAGGGAAAAAAATTGTGTTTAAAGTGTTCCCATTACTTATTGAATGCAAGCCACAAAAAAAACCCACAGAACTTTGAACAGCTTAGTTGGGTGGACCAAACAAGTTTCTACTTGAAAGATGAAAATAAAAAATGGGACAAGAGATTTTTATCCTGAGATGAGCCTTTAATTCGTAAACCACCTAGAAGAAAATATTAATTATTTAGAACACATGGTAAAGCAAGTGTCAAAATACACGTTGTATCCTTGATTTTCACCAGTAACTTTTTAGCTGAGCCGTTTATGACCATGCCCAGTACCAACACATGCAGTTTCTTGGCTCGCTCTCTCTCTGCCACTTCGTTTTCTCAGTGGTTTTATAAGGAGTTGCTTTTTATTATATGCAGCTACAACATGATCTGTATGAGGACACTGGACAAGCTGTTAGCTCCATTAACTTAATAATAGATTTCTGAGTGTGATTTCCTATTAATTTCATTTTCCTCATTCCATGAGAAGCCAAAATTACAGTCAGCCATATGGTGCTTCATAAACAACAATTAAAAGTTATTTTCTGATTTTTAGGCACTAAAAAAAGCCCATAAAAATACATATGGTTGGAATGATATAAAGCAAATTATGCTTTGGAATGTCTGCATATGTCTAAGATGCTCCAAACACTTCCTCAGCCTTTTTCCCATTCACACATTTCTGGTCCACGCCAGCCACTGGAGGTTACAATTAATCACAGTGCCTGCCTCAAAGATCACAATTAAGATTTTTCTTCTAGAAGTGGAACTTCACAACAACAGCTTGTATGAATTGCGTAGCACAACTTGTGTTGCGACTCTGATACTCTTCACCTTTACCCACTCCATGGATGTGCTAACAGGACGGTTCCTGCACAGCCAGAAGTATCTGGCAGAGCTCTGCCAGTCAGAGAAATGACATCCATGGGTCGAGAGTGGACTGGGAGCCTGTCAGCTCGTTACAGGCCCTGTCATTTGGCAGGGACTAAGAATTCCCAGTACCCAACACAGCAGCTGAAAAACCAACCCACTCCAAATCATTGCAAGCTGTTGTTCTAAATGACCCCACAACAGCCACCTTCTTCATCCCTACCCTTTATTGCATCTTGTGTGTGTGCTGATTGGAGAGCAATTTGGTCTGAGAGTCCCATCTGAGTACCTGAAGTTACATAAACTCTTAAAGTCTCTTACTGTAAAATGGAAATAAAAAACTACCTGCATCATTGGAACGGTTTTTTTAATAAAACATCTGTAAGGGGAGAAATTTCTAAGAAGCATCTGGGATAACAGCTTTTACTGCTGTCCACTACTGGAATTCAAGTTAATGGGCAGAGTTTTTGACACACATACAGACACACACATACATAGTGTAATTGTTTATATATATATACACACACACACACACACAGAGATCAGTTAGTGCACCCACTTCAAGGGTCAGTCAATTCAGGCAGTCCACTGCTTCCATTTACTTTCCTTGGTATTTCATGCTGGCATTCCCTTTAGATTTTCCAGGACCTGCAGCTCAGCCTACACAATTCGTTCCAAGCTAGACATACAATAGCAGAAAATGAGACACACAATAGTAGAAAATATTTGACAGCAACCTGGTGCAGAGCAGGTCTCCACAGATGCTTCCTCAGCAGAAAAGAGCCACGGCCCTTTGGCAGGATACAGCATCTCAAAAATAATCACATTCATTCATCCATTTTGCCTTTCAGAATTCCTCTGAAAAGTTTTGAACTAAAATACTACTTTTTGCTAGAGAAAACAGATATAGCCTGAAAGAAGACAACAATTTCCTAAGTAATCCTGGTTAAGTGCACATTTTCCTCAATTAATGGGATAGATTTAAGTATTTCCTGGAGATCTCTTCTTAAGAGGCCTGTAACTAATTAGCTGATTAAGGCTATACAAAGAAACAATTGTGTTTCGTACTTAGAGTTGTAGCTATCCAACAAAACCATGGGAAAGTGTCCATCTTACAGGGTAATTTTAAGACTTGAATTTATGAACCAATTCACCCTGGATACACGTCTTTGCACCATTCTCCTAAGAGTCGTGCTGTAATGAGTTATCTGGCTGGGGACAGAGGGAAGAGAATTCAAACTCTCTGTTGTCGGCTTACAGGGCAAAGCCAGAATCAGTAACATTCTTTTCGGTTGCTAACGCAGTCTCAGGTAAAAAAGATCAAGAAAATCCCAGAGGTTGAATTTTAACAATTCCACAGCAAAAAAAAAAAGAAATTGTTCTATCTTAGAAAACCCAAATGTTAATCAATAGGAGGTTAAAGGTTCCTCTCTGAGCATTAGGAACATTATAAGCCTTATTGGTGTTTTAACTCCCAAGAAATACTGAAAATCAGCATTCTACCTTTACAGAACACTGCTAGTAAAGCTGTCAATCTTGGTGTAGAGTCATTTACCCCAGAGTGACAAGGATATTGCAGTAATTATCAACCACACTCAAAGTTTTCCTATTTTTTCCCCTAAGACAGTTTGGCACATGTCCTAAACAAACCCACATGAATCTAAACCATTCCTTATTTTCTTCTTGTGCACTTTTTAAAACACAATCTATTTTTTCCTTCTTTGTATGTACAAATTCCTTTGTTTCACAAAGAAAGACTTTTTCAAATTCATCACAAAAGTAGCTGTTGTGATATTAAGAGATTTTTCTTCAAAGTAAATTGGATGCAAAGCCTCTGGGCTAGAGTTCTAAAGCCAAGTATTCTGGATACATGAGAAATGAAATCTGATAATGCACATAATAATTTTCTTTTACTTTATTACCACTGATCTGAAACTGAACATCTACAATCATGTCTTTTCTTTCAATTGACTAACACTGAAGTGCTTTTCTGACATTAGCTCGGCTGATTTCTGCAGAACCAAGTCTGCATTTGTGAAAGGAATTTTGAAGCAGCAGCAACTAAACTGAGGGTAGTTCCTACTCACTTGGAGCCTGTAGGAAGGTTGAAATATCAACAGTTTCCTGAGTTTTCAGCATAGGAAACATTAGGAGGCAAAGAGATTTAAACAAAACCCCAGCGTGTTACAGAAGAATGGCCTGAGTAAAACGAAATGCTCCACCCTCCCAGGCAGCCTGTGTGGAACCCCCAGGGCCGAGCCAGAAGACAAAACAAGGCATAAAGGTCCCCATCCTCAGGGCAAAGCACTGTCACTGTGCTTGTAACCCAGGAAAACTGCAGGGGGACAAGGGATATGGCAGCACGAGAGGAATAGTAGGGATGAACGTTTGTGTGAAATCAAGTAATTTCCCCCAGGAGTGGGTTGTTTCATAGCCCTGTCCAGGGCAGCTCTGGAGAGAAGTTCCAGCCAGCAGTGCAGGAGAGGTGTTGATAGAGAGAACAAGACATCCGAGGCTCTGACCTTGGCCACCCCGGTCAGTCACGTGTGCTCCATGCAATAAGCTTTTCATAAAGCTCTCAGCTGCCCCAGACTAATGAAAGAAGAAGCAGGACAACAAATAAAAGTGAAAATGAAGAGTGCATTACTTTCAGCAGAGAGCTACAGTCAACCTCTGCTCTCCTGTCGAAGAAGTGAAGTGATGAAGTACCACAGTGACACTTCCATGGCACTGCAGACTGAGCAGGTGGAGCTGCCAGTTTTCTGTCCACATCTCCCAGGAACTCTCCTGTTACACAACCAATTAATGAATAGACAAAGAAAGAAAAATCTTGCAAACGAGCACAGTTACAAAATCAGGCACATTTCATTACTATCATCATAATTTTCCTACGTGGCTTCTTACCACTCACCTAATTCAGAGCACTTTGTCATCACAAATTAAGATCTAACTGCACAATAAACAAGCTGCAAGCAGCTTGAAGTGCCTCAAAATCTACACAGATCAAACATACAGACCTATTTTTATTGATTATGCAATATTGACATCAGCCTTACAAAGCTATTACACAGGCACACAAATTTAAGGCCTTAAATCAATGGATTTGCTTTCAGAACTTTCCTTGGACACACCTGACAAGAACAGGGAGGCCTTGGAGCTAATCAGCGCTTGAGGAAAAATCATAGGCCTGAACTTTATAAATCATCGGTCATCTGTGCCAATCATCTGGAGGTACTTTCTAAAGGTTCTGTTTTTCAAATACTACAGTGCTGAGTGCCCTTCCCTGCAAACACTCCCAAAAGCCCCAGAGCTGCCAGTTACAGTTGCTGCTTTTGAAACTTGGGACCATCTGTATTTGAGACAAGCATACTGTACACAGTTATTTGCATCCCTCCCATGCCAAGACAGGCCAAACGCAGAGCCCCAAATGTAAATGCGTTCTGCCTGCACGGGTAAGGACCCAACGCACTGATAGACAACACACAGACAAAAATATTTCCTGCAAAGATGTGCCTTGAGTCAGATGCAGCCTGTTTATTTTATACTTATAATACCCATTGAATTAACATTTAGTATGGTTACAAAACTGATGTCTACACACTAATTCTCTCAAAAAAAGTGAAAATACATTAAAATAAAATACTTTTATAACTATTTTCAACTTTTTACATTTATGCATAAGATAATTAATACACTTCATAAAAGCTCTTCAAGCTGTTTTTCAGTTTGGGGTGCTTTTTCATTTGTGTGTTTTAAAGAGTTCTCACACTCCTCCTTTCTGTTTTTCCTGCTGACACTTTAATCTCCTCCTCTTGTAAATATGAGCTTATAACAACAAATCATGTTTTATTTATTAAAGATATAAACAGGAATCAATACAAAGCAGAAAAGCCAATCTCCATAAAGTTTCCTTCCACAGTGACTGAAATTAGTTTTCATATGAAGATTTAAATATGAATCCAGTTGGCATTTAAGCAAGAATAAAAATATTTTCTCTCTTGCATTAGATAACATGCTAAAAAAAAAAAATACTGGCTTTGGCCAGTTCTAGTAGTGAAGTAAAATCACTGACAATTCTTTAAAACATAAGTATTCTGCAACGAGGAACCTGACACATCTGGGAACCGTTGCCTATATTAGCACCAAAGAACTCCACAAATTGTAATATAAAGTAGGGGTTTTTTTACTTTTATATTCAGGTCACTTTTAGTCCCAACATCGTTGATTCAGAGATTTAAAAAAAAAATACCCTTGATTCTTCTGTAAATATATTCTGCTTGGAAAAGTGCCTGTATGAGGCACACCAGGGAACGGGAGTGCAAGCAGCCCAC
The DNA here is from genome assembly GCA_013398855.1 of Mohoua ochrocephala. NCBI lineage: Eukaryota > Metazoa > Chordata > Aves > Passeriformes > Acanthizidae > Mohoua > Mohoua ochrocephala. The sequence goes on from VZTA01027637.1 coordinate 13,007, forward strand.
ATCACCTTGCCCTTTGTTTAGATTGTCAGTTTTTCCTTTTGATCTTTCTTTGCAGTTGAGGAACCAAAAATTGATTTTCCCAGTTGAACGAAGGTAGAAAAAGGACAATGTTTTATTTAAGATCCTTCACTCCTGCACATAAGCCTATTGCTTTCTTTATATACAAAAGAAACTGTCTTTTTGTTCTTGTAAAAAAGTATTTCCAAGTGGGGAACGCTCTCAGTGTACCGACTCTGGATTCATAAAAGAAAGGGGAGAAGGTGTTTAAAAATCCAAATACTGGCCTCCTGCAGAGAAGCACACACACCTCAGGAACCTTCTAGAGGCACAGAAGCTGAGCTTCAGGGAAGCAGGTCACACTTGTTAGGCGGTGTTTGCATAAACCTAAGCCACGAGCAATGTTACACTCAAAACCTTGTTTATGGGCAAAGAGAAAGCACAATTTACATATTTAGACATATAAAGCCAAAAATATATTATAAATATACCCATGATCTCTAGAACATAGCTCTTTGGGTTTTTTTATTCCACATTTACTTGTTATAGGACAAGAATAAATTCATGTATGTAGGGAAAAAACCTCTATAGTAATGCAGTTAAAATTGTTACACAACTATTTCCTAATTGCTACCTCTTTTCCTGGTGTTATGCTCATCCTTCCACTGCACTTTGGGGTCCAAAGGTTTCATTCTGGTCTAGGACTGTTCTTCATTGGAGTTCTTTGTTGGGAGGACTATGATATTTGTTTTGATGGTTCCTTCTTCCTCACTCTTTTAAAATGGGCTCTTTATTCCCACTGGTCCATGCTCCCTGAATTTACTGTACACAGTGAGTGGTAGGGACATTAGATACCACAGACACATTTTAACCCACTGTGAGACCAAAATTACTGAATTTACTAATTAATTTCTTTGATTGTTGTCACGACTTGTATTTCAGAATAATGTGCTGATATTGGCAGAAACAAACACTCCCTAACACCTACAGGCATTATTGGTACTCCTGGACCACAAATTTCCTGTGTTATTTGCACAAAATCTTATTAAGTCCTTGAAGAAATCTGAGCTTACAAACTGCTGACCTGCCCTTGAACCTCACAGGAAAGCTGAGGATGCACAAATGCCCACCAAGAAGCACAAGAACCAACTGCAGGTTTCCCAGTGCTTCCCTTGACTACTCCAGTCTTTTCAAGCGCTCTTTTCCTGTGAACTTGGAAGGGTCTACACAGCTTTGTCCAAGCATTTCATTTGAATCAATTCAGACCCTGATTTGTCACACAGGACTCTGTTCAGACCAGTTTGCTGGATAGCATTGCAAATTCAGTGTAATTATGATCCAGCGGGCTCTAGCGAGGCCAACCACTGCTAAGATGAAACCCAAGGAATGCAATCTGTGATTCTCCTTAAGATACATGATCAGCGTTTAGAACTTGGAAAGAGCAGGGAGACATAAGACAACCAACTTCTAGTATTCAGTAGGGCACTTTGCAGTTAGTTAAAAGACAGAGAGCAGCACATCCATTCACAAGGCACATGGCACGAGTCTCAATTATTAATAGCGCTGCCCTGCTTAATTAGAAGCCTACATGCCTTTCTCACACAACAGCCCTTTCCCAGTCCTTTGAGGGAATGCAAACACGCTACCCCCTCAGTTCTGGCAGCTTAGCATTTGTATCTCCAGCTCCAATCACAACCTCAGCAGCAAAGACATAACTACATACATTAAACTTCATGTTTTACAGGTTTCATAACATTAAATTAGCCTAGAAAAATGAATATAAAAGCAAGAGAGAGGCATTAACTTTTGGTTTGGCAATCAGCATTTGCAGGAAAGGATGTATCTCAATGTGATGTGGAAACCGGCAAAGCTGTTTCATTTAGGCTTCCTGCAAGCTGAGCTCTGTGGGGATTTTGAAGGCAGATATTATGCTTGGAAATTGAACTCTACATATTTTAATGAAATTGCACAGTCTAAACACCACAATGAGTGAGCAGTCATATCAAACAGTGGAATTTGGAGCTTTCTCAATTACTCCCATATAAACTGAACTTTTCTGGGTAAAAATGTAAAATTGGAATAAACGCCAACTTTGTTTGCAAAGAAAGAGAATGTGCAGCTGATTTAACCTATGTGCAGCCTTGAACCTATGTTGAACCCATAACTAACACAACAGGTGAGTAAGAACATCTCAAAGGGTGACGTTCTTCATGCACAGACAGTGCTGTTCAGCACCTTCTCAGCTTCACACAAGCAGGACCATGGATCAAATCTCTGTCGAACTTGTCAGCAGCAGATGATCACATCTCTACACCAGCTTTATAACCCTGGGCAGCTGAGTGTGTAGGTTCAGCCAGTCTGCAATTTAAATGACAAATATGTGACCCAAGCATCATCCCAATGGCCTCTCCTGTGAATCCTCAAAAACAGACGCTTTGTGTCATCCTGACAACTGCTAAGCACTGGTTAATATTTCATTAACTTAAGGCCAGCAAGCTGCTTTACCACATCAGAAAACCCACTTCGCAGCTTCTGCAGAGACATGTAATTGTGTTTGCCTGGTTTCCAAATTAGACGAGGTAACAGCTGAAAATAAACCTACAGTAGATAATTCCTTCTCTCTATGCTGCTGAAAAGAGTTCCAGATTTTATTGAAGTGTCAGATATACAACAGGGCAATTTTTCTTTATAGGCAACACTTTTGCATGATGTTTTGTTTGCGCTTCTGCCATTTATTTCATTCCAACCTTCTCACTTCAAGGTCAAGTTCAGAACTGGTGTCTAAGGCAGTATAAATTACATTTGTACAAATCGTGGTCACAGTTTACTCTCAGAAAGTCTTTTACAGTATAATTTACTTAACAGTATGCAAAAGAAGAAGGCCCTAAATAGCTAAAACAATTCATAGAGACAAAAGAACACGTAATTTATGTTGCCCTATCTGCTGTTAACTGCACTAATTGTATCCTTTCTGCACAACTGAAAATTCTGACATCATTGAGACATCTTCACTGACATGCAACTCGTGTTAAATTACCCCTGAACCTTGGTCCTTAAAAGTCTCTCTCTCTAGTATTTAAGTTGACTGGTTTATTTTGTTTCTTCATCAGCAAAGAGACTTCTGAAGGAATACTTACTCCACTCTGTGGAAGTCCAGACATCTCACTATTTACAGGACACTAAACATCAGAAACTCAATATAAAACCCAGCCATAAATCAGAACCCATAACATCAAATTGTGAAAATAGTCACAAAGCTGCATAAGCTCAACAACACGGGAGTTTCATCTTGTAAACCAACAACATAAAATTGAAAATACATGAATTTTTTAATCTTAAAATTGTAAAATAACTTTTCCATACAAACATCTTTAAGCACCTAAATTAGTTTCTTACGGACCAAAGAAACAACTAAATAAATACTATCTGCATGTGCACTTCAAATAGGAATGTCACTCAAAAGATAAAATAAGCAAGTTATTTATAGCATACATTAATATCATATTTAGATGGCAGATTATTGCATGAGACATAAGCCTGTATTTAATGGGGGGGAGGGGGAGGGGGGAGATTGCATAAGAATAGTTTTTCCTAAGACAGTTAAATTTGCAGCAATCACCCTCAAGTGTCTCTTGTTCTGCTTCTATTCCAACATATGCAAGCAAAAGCTGTATTGTACTGAATGCAAGACGTGGAAAAGCCAGTAAGAAAATCAACCACACCGAACACCTAATGAGCTAAACCAAAAAACTGGACACAGGATTTATCTGTGGTAACAAGAGGGGCAGATGTGGCATCAGGACTATCGTGACAATAATCCTCCGTGGGGACAAAGCACAACACACCAAGATTAGGAAAGCTATTACTAAACTATACAGATAAATAGCTGAAGGAATAGAGGGGTAAAATTTGTCAAGGAGTAGAAGGAAGTGCAGTGCAGCAGTGGGAATCTTCCCAGTGACTTTGTATTGTTAACTGTTTAAACAGCAAACTCTTCATGGTTGCCTTTCTCTTCTCTTTCTCCAAAACCCCCAGGGCCGTTCTTAAGTATTTAGAACAATAAATACATTTAAGATTTATAGCCTGAAGTTTAGCCATATTCATCTTACTCAGGTGAGCAGTGCAACTAAGCCCAGGGGAGGTGCAAGAAAAATGTTCCCCTTCATAACGATGCACGGAACAAAAGCTGACTTTGACTGTGGGACCAGGGAGAGTACACCACACACAGGTAAAACCGTCAACTCCAGATTTTTCTTAATAAAACAAAAATCACTTAAAATAAGAGCATAGCTAACTTCTGGCACTACCGTGAACATGATTCTCACTAAATGTTTTTTGTGGTGACATTCTCAAGGGTTAGAGCATCATTTAAAATATACTGTGATGCAGAGAGTCAGCTAATATCTCCCAGTTGAATCCAGCAGGGTTACAAAGACACATTTTGTATTCACAAATGTGTTGAAATATTTTACTTTTCTTGAACTGCAAATATTTGAAGAAATGTAGATAAACATATTTAAAATTCACAGCACTTTCTCAAATATGAAGTAGCAGATTAACAAAATGTCAGACCATCCTTAGCGTCAAAAACTGCTCTACCATTTTAGGTAGAGATTATCTACCAGAAAAAAAAAAATAATCATAGCCTCTTATGATCGTACTTCTCAACTGCTGATATATTCCACTTGTAAATTACTCCCATCTTTAAAGATAAAACAAGCTCTTGCAAGTCATCCTAACCTTTACAAAATACCAGTTAACATTACCTCATTCACTGGAGGAGGCTGAGGAGGAAATACGGGATGGGAATCGTGGTATGGAGGCTGGATGCTGGGTGTTCTCTGAGCTTAACATGAGTTGAAAGGTCAGCTGTGAGAGATTCCTGGCTTGGTTCAAAACCACGTGCTTTTATAAAAAATGTACAAGTTAATATCCTTACTTGTCAATCCAGCCCATCCTAAACCACCACTTGGTCCATAAAGACAACAGGGGTAATAAATTTAACAGAAACGATTGACAAATTTTTAAAAAAGCAACTTTCCCAAATAAATTACATATAGCAAGAGAATAATTAACAACAGCATCTTCCTGCTGTACCCTGTGTTACTTGGGGGACACCACAGGAGATCAGGTAAATTATGACACTATCAATTATAAACTATCCTATCTTAGGACTGCCATCGCTCCCTCTTCGATTTTATTCAACATGATTTTGCTACTAGTCCTTCCACTGAAAAGTTTAAATGAAAAACAGGCATAAGCATCAATTTTGTACTTGAGACCCCTATACACAGGATTATCCACTGGGACTGATCACATAGAAGATGCAGCACTACACAGCACAAAGTACCAAACAAGGAAAAGAACAAAGAAAACTTGAGAAGAATGAAACTTGCTTTCAGTAATCGGCCCCCGAATATTGAGAAGCTGATGGGCATCTAGAGAGTGTAGGAGTGATTTCTCTCCTTTACACAGCTGCTAGTACTACAGAGAAAACGTTGTTTAGTATTTCATCCCTTATACATAAAGTGTGTCTAATGGTTCTGATTTTATGCATAAAAAAAAAATGAAAATTTCATGCAGCTGCTTCTCAATTACGCATCTGGTTATTGTTTTGCAGCTGCAAAACTACCTTGAGGAGCCATAAAATATGGTGTGACAAGAGTGGAATAAATACCAGCAGTCATCTTGTACCTTTCTTGTAAAACTTTGCATTTTTTACCACCTGATAAAGTTCCTGAATCAAGAACTATAATTTCTGTTGCCTCCCTTCTTTTACGAACAAATATCCAGTAATGTACTTAACACAGCTGAAATTTGCAAATGCCCATGCTCTGCGGCACACATTACGTTTTGAATTCAGTACCCCATTTCTAGAGTATTTTTGACTTTGTGTTTTACTTTCAAGCAGCTATTTGATCAGAAATCCAACACAGAGAACAATAAGTCAGCTCAACATTAGTGTCAAACATCTGAAATGAGATTTTGATTTGTTAGCCCCCAAGCCATTACTCATATTACTATAAATCTATTGAATATGAAGACATTTGGTGACAAAGAATGGTTATAAAATATCCAACTAATGTAAGCAGTCTCAGGCTTGCATTTACTGACTCACACTCAGCATGTAATTCTCTAACGAAGGGAACAGATAAGAAAAACAAAACAATTTGTTTTTCATAACAATGCATTTCAAATTAACTATTTCTGTAATTCCTCTGGAGACAGAGGGTCCTGCAAAGAATTTCCATATTTAAAATATTAAAAAAAGCCACAACTTGTAAGTTAACTTGAAACAGAAAGGTTCAACTTGAAACAAAACAATACCCAGCGGTGAACTTTGACAAAATCTATTATTAACTTTCTTTGGAAAAGAATACAACTCAAACTCCCACTTAGGGAAGCTGGAAGTTTCTCTGCCTGCTTTTCCTGGCACGCAGGATGCAACACATGTGGCCGTTACCAACAAATGCATGTGCAGTTCCACAGCTGCCCGGCTTCCACAGAGGTGCCAAGGCTTTACGTGGAAAAACATTGCTGAGCTGCAGAGGTGGAATGAACGAGCAGGAAAGCAAAGGCTTGCAGGGTGTACCAAGGATGTTGCACTGCTTAAATACTGCTGCACATAAAAGTTTGCCACTTCCCTGCCGCCTCTGTGAAGCGGCTTCTCAGCACGAGACACAGAGGGAGGAGGCAAGCAAAGGGGAGGGAACACAAGCAGGAATTACAAGATTCAAACTCAGCCAACCCCCACACACAAGGAGGAGAAAGCAGCAGCACTTCAGGGCTCCTATCCAGGGGAAAGGTCCTGTAGCACCAACAGGCATCGAGCGTGAAATCCTCAAATGAAATCCTAATTCCACCTTGACTGTGCTTCGTGCAGTTCAGCTTCCAAGACAGATTAAGTTAAAGCACCAAAAAGCAATGTGTGAGGAAATGAAGAATGTCCATAAAAAGAACTACTATGCATAGGTGCTTTGCTCCTGGTTTGTTCTGTAGCTGGATCACAACAAATTCCCCAGGACTTTCTAACAAACTCCCTAGCAAAGCACGTTTGGTGAACAGAACCCTTTAACACCTTTCCTAGCTCCTCTGATTTTCCATGACAGATCTTTTTCATCCAGTAGATGAGGTAAATAAATTGGATCACTGACATATTGATTACCAAGCCTCCTACAAAAAATTACTTTAACAGTAGCAAGCAACATGTTGCCTTCATAATTTTTACTCTACTTTATTATTTTCATCGTTTTCAGATACAAGTGAGAATTTTAAAGTTGTTTGCACAACCATGATATTTCAGATTTTTTTCCAAAAATCAAATCATTGCAACATGGACAAATGTAGAAAAAAACCTGTTATTTGAACAATATTATTTGATAATATTTAAATACAATTTAAACCTTGGTTAGCAATCAGTATTTGTCTTCTGATCATACACAGAAACATTACTTCCTATGATTGCCAAGTCAAGCAAATGTGGGTGTGAGCAAAGCACTTCAGCAAGCAAAAAACCAGTATGCACACAAATGGCGTTTAGCAGCACACAACTGCTAAATCTGTGCTCTAACTCTGCTAAATAGGGTAACAACTGACTGTTTAGCACAGAAAAAAAAAAGGAAGAGGATTTTCTCAATCAGAACTCATACCGGGGGAGAAGGGTTGAGAAGAAACGGGCAAACGGACGCAGGGAGGAAAGGGCTCTAAGAAACAACAGGGAACTGAACAAGGGACAGGGAGTAAAACCACAAACACTGTCAATTTTGTGCAGCTTTGAATTGATGCATTCAAGAAATGCCTATGAAGACTGGAAATAACAGAGAATTAACAGGTATTTTCTATCATTGAGAAGTGGCTGGAAAATGCAGGTTCACTCTAATCTTAGATTTTATCACTCTGACAAGGCAAAATCCACTAAGTGGAATAGAGAAATACTCATGCTCGGTAACACCGAACGTGGTCCAAAGGCAGCTCATCCACCACCAGTTTTCTATTAAATTTAAAAGATTGTTTTCTAAATACTTACCCATCTGAGAATAGAATCATATTAGTCAATAACTTACAGCATTATTTTGCCTGAAAGAACAGTTTCAGAGAGCTATAATTTAAGTCTAAGGAACTTTAATAAAAGCTGTCAGAGAAAATAAGAGGACTTGTGGGAGAGCTGTTCCTCACCAGCCAGCAAGTTCTCTGTGTACAGCTCCCTGGAATGCTATTGCACCAACACATGATTTTTTAACATATGCAGAAAAGGACAACCGGAGTGGCTCTAAAAAATAACTAGTTAGAACCACTCAGTACATGAGGGTTTTTGAGAAATAACTCACTATGCACAGGTGAAAAATGATTCCTTCACAGTGAAGCATACAATGGAAAGAAGTATGGAAATCATAGAAATGCTGAAAGAAGCAATTCTTCTACCTATCGTGATGGACAGAAACAGAAAGGAAATTAAATCACATAAGCAACCCCATGATGACAGTAAAAAAAGATCAGCTAAGTAGCCACGTTTCTCAAATAAAACTTTATACAGAGGGCCACTCTGTACAGGATACTCATAGAAAAGCTCTTCCTGGTATAACAAAAAAGAACCTGAATTCACATTTCAAATATCCTCAGAAACATCAGGTTTAAGGATGTTTTTAATTTTCCAAGCATAAAAGCTTAGATTAAATGCAGACAGCATTATCACCAACAAATTCTTCATAATCTACACAAAAAGGACCAACCTAAAGGTCAATTTTTGATCCCTTCTAAACGTAAATTGCTTTCAAGTGGTTTTCACGACTTGTACTAGACAGGTGAATTTTCAGATAAGGGATCTAAAACAGCATCTAAAAATACGGCCTTTCCTTTAAATTAAAAAGCCATGGGAAGAAAAAAACCCCAGGAGCTGAGATAGGAAGGAGACTGGTGCTCACATGACCAAGGACTCTTTCAATATTCTGAAAAATAGCGAATAATAGGTGACAGGTAAATGACCAAATGAAAAGATGCTTCAATAAACCTTTTCTGTTCTTTATAAAATACATGTTTACCTCTCCAGCCTGATACAAAAAGCATGCCTTCAGTCCAAAGCCGAATTTTATGAGTTCCACCTCATGCATAAGCAATAGAAATAGGACATGCACAGGCTATGTTTTGTTTTATTTTTTTTTTAAAGAAGAGTGAATAAAAACCTTGCACTCAATTGAACTGCATTTCTCTGTGATAGAGTGTGAACACTGCACCTGACTGACTCCTAGATGTAATGAAACACTCTAAGTGGCAACAGGCAGCATTCTATCGCTTCTGTTAAAATTCAGAAAAAGGAACACATGCCAAGTTGCCGGCATCAATTTAGGACTGTCAGCAGTGCCAGCCACCTCTAAGTGCTCTACTGATTCCAAGAGCCAAATGACAGTGCACAGCAACCCCCTCCAGCATAATTAAAAACCCCTCTCGGCTTTGCCCACCTCCTAGTTTGAAATGATGGGTCCCTTAATAACTTCTCCATCAGGCAGAGCACAAAGAGCAGAGCATGAGACTTAAGGGCTTCTGCTGGAGGAGCCCAGGGCAAATGATGGCCCTGAAATGATGCACAGTGCAGGCAGGGGCAATGCACACACTGCGGGTACACACATCATATACAAGGATTATTTCCTTAGGTATTAGTACTACAGTACAGCAGAAAAGAAACAGCAAGTAAGGAAATGCCTTCTCTGGCTAAACAAGCCCTAAATTAAGTGAGAACTAGATCAGAAGACTTGTGAGTTAATACAAAAACAGCCAGATGAGCTTATATTTCAGACAAAAACTCCGCTCCCAAATATTTCACTTTTTTTCCTAATTAATAGTTGCACTGGAATTGTAAGAACTTGTCTACAAATTGAGTTTCTTCAGAGAGCAGATCAAGCCATAATGTACTGTGCAGCAAAACAGCACATCTTTTTCTTTCCTCTCTTGAAAACCAAGGAATTTTAACATAAACCAGAAAACTATTGTGACTGAATTTCTTGGCAGTCTATAAATATTGTCTCCCCTACAAGAGTTACACCTGAAAATTGCTTAGCACATAGAAGGCAATGAATTCCTCGGGGCTTAATTCTGTATTCTTTATTGTGTACAACTTCTTTTGAAGTCAATATTAGTGATGTCATGTAAATTTTCTTCACATCTGCCATTCTTATCTTAGGAGAGGGAAAAAAAAATCAATCCTTTAATTCCATTAAAAATTCCTTGTAGACTGCCTTTTATGCAGTTGGTAAATTTTGAAAGTATTTGAGAAAATTAACATTCAGTGTACATATTAATAAAAATAGAGAGAAACAGAGGAAATGAGCACAGTGTAACAAAACTGCTGATACTGGATAAAGGCAAACCCTTTCAAGAAGACATGCATTAACACCTTCCCGACAAGTGAAGACAGCAGCAAAAATCATCTCATCTCATCTCTTTCCATTGCATCAACAGGAAATCCAACAATAGCAAAACTGGTGAGCACAGGCCCTGCAGCAGTAAAGACAGCTCTGTCAAGCACAAAATAGTTGGTAAAATTATAAAATTATATTGTGAATTCCAGACTTTATGCAGACTTCCATGACAGAAATTCCTATCCCCTTATCTGTACCCCTTTATCCCACACACAGACCCATATGAGTAAGGTAATGCTGTAAGATTATAAAGGAAAATTCTTGTTTCTCTTGTATTCACAAGTGCTAGAGAAAGAATTTCCTTTCATAAGAAAATTACTGAACCTTTGACTTTGAAGCTCTGAGAACTTCATCCTATTTTTATCTTTAAAATATGTTGACAAGCATCTTTTCTTCTTTAAAGAAGCTAAAATCAAGGACAGCTGCAATGTGGCACACAGCACCTAAAACATCAGATTTTGGAGCAGGACTTGACAGGGGAGGTTGGCCTCTCCCCACACTTTACTGCAGAATGCCTGTCTATCAACAACATCCCCAAACTGCCTTCACTGGTTATTTTATTTCATAGTATTTCGTGCCTCCCGTAGGCTGAAGTTTCCTGTTTTCCCATATCTTTTTACTTTGTTTGGGTGCACATTCAGTTGCAAATTGTGCAGATAAACCTGAGTGACAGAGACAATATTAATCTGAGGGATCATAAACTCGGCAAAATCTTGGAACAGCAATGACCACGGTAGCAAAACTGATGTTCTTGATTCTTAGTTCTCAAAGTGCATGTTAGAAGTACAAGGACAGCACACCATCATAATGACTATGAGGATGTTGTTAATTATTAAGTGGATCAATGGAGTGTCAGTCATTCCAACATGAAATAGATTCCACACCATAAACCACAATTCTTTCATGCTCAGTAGTGCACCACGACTGAATGCAACTACATCGAATGAAGAAAGGTACCACTAACTTACACTTTCTGAAGTGCTAACAAGCCCATACAATTAAAATAAAATTTACCTGATAAAGTTGCATGAGCAAATATTTTTTGGTTCTGGATTTTACTTTTGATTATTTAAACACAGTTTGTTTGTTTTTAGTAGACAGATATTTCTGTGATTTGCAAAGCAAGCAAGCTAGAGAGGTTATTTAAAATAAACTTAGCATCATAAAACAGAGGAGGTTCACTGCCTTTAATGGAGTAATTTATTTCTCCAAATAGTCATAGAGATCAAGAACAGCAATAGCTGTTGGACAGACCAACCCATTTATGAGTTCAATCATGAAGAGGAGAGTTTTAAGTGCTGTAAGACTGGTGATAAACCTGCCAAAGCTTCAGTGAGCATTCCTTGATTTTCTCAAACATCCAGACATGAGGAAACATTCCAATTTTATATGCTTTCCTTTGTGTCCAGCTTTTCCATTTTGTACTGCTAAATGGCCATAACACTTGCATGTAATTCTTTGTTTCAGATATATTTTCAAATATACTTATTGTCATAAGAAGGTTTTGATCACTGAAAAATGTATGAACTTAATGAAGTTCTGGAGATTGAACAAGCCATTATGCTAATGCTACTCAGGTACTTGAGCTCTGATGAGATCTTGGATACGAGTAAGCTGTGTTAATTTACCTTCCAGTGTGCAAAATTGAAATGCATTTAACTAAGTGGCCTGTGCATTATGTAAAGCATAAACCAAAAAACCTTCCTGTTACTACACAATTAGACTACAATAATGTCTGGCCTCTGGCATTTTGATGTTTGATATATTAACAAAAGCTAAATGAAAAGCGGAAAACTGTGCAAACTACTCAACTTTAAAAAGTAGAAAAATTATTTCAGAGTTAGAACGGATTGACAAAGTAGTTCAACACTTTCTTTTTGAGAAAAAAGCTATTACATAAATTCATTTCTGACCCACATTATCATCTTACGTTCACCACACTAGAATGAGGATGTTGCCAAAAAAACAAAATAAAGTTCCAGAAGCAGGGTCTTCTTTCCAAGCCACTGTCACCTCCTTTTGTGATAGGAACTCAACTCACCTTTTCTATTTCTTCATATGGACACACACACATTAACAAACATCTAAGGATCTTTTAAAATGGAGAGGCCACAACCTTTTCATTCCTTTGCTTTTTAATAGAGCAAATTTTTGTTTGAAAACAGCTTTTTACACCAGTTCATTTATATCAGTTCCTTAAGTTATATCAAATATACGAAAAAAAATTTTCCTCAGCAACTACTCATGACATTCTGAATTATTATAATGTTAATTAAAGAATTCATGTTACATGCTGCACGCAGAACATTTGAGAAATAAAGTTCTAAGTATTGCTGTTATAAATTTGTTCGCATCTAAAATTAAGCATATATTTATGGTCTGGATAAAATATCAAAGCTTTTCAGTAAGCAGGAATTTAAAGACTGTTTAAACTTATTAGAAAACAATTTATTTTCCAGATTGCTATCCAGTGAAGCAGAGTCCTCCCATTATCAGTCAACTTACTCAGTCTCTGAGCAGCCTCCAGGGCATCATTTGCAGAATCAGCTACAAAGAATCTCTGAACTGTAACCCCATGGTCTGCCATTATTTTTTTGCTTTGGTACTCCTGCAGGTTGAGCCATCGTCTGGGGGTTAATTGAACAGTCTAGAAAAAACAAGAGGGGAAAATAACATAATGCTCATTAAGAACAGTTCATGAGACAGCCCACTGAGCTCTTCCACCTCATGGTTATCTCAAACCAGCAGTTAAACAACACCCAGAGAAAAGGTAAAACCCGTATTGATTTACCTAAGTGCCTTTTCTTAACATTTGTGCATCCCAAGTACTCTGAAAGCTACAGATTTTTTTTTAAAAGCTACACCAGGCTCACTTGGCCAGAAAAAACGTCTTGCATTTAATATCCAGGCAAATTTGGCTTGAACTCTAAAGTCTATTTATGTTTTCACATTATCCTCTGCTATAAAAATAGTAACAGACTGTTACATTAAAACAAATCCAGTTTCATATTAAATATCCTTATTATATGACATTTCATCTAATTCCTTCCTATAAAATTATTTCCACTGATTCTATGCATTTGTTGAAGCATATCTGAGAAAAAAACCAACTGATATGGAATTAACATTACTCTGTAAGAAACTATACGTTAATACAGGTATTTTCAGTGGTCTGCTATCTCTGCTTTGCTGGTTGTGCTTCTAAGTAGGTTTTGTTGAGCACACCAGCACAGCCACATCAGCCATGCAAGGCCAACGACAGCTGGAGAGAGTTCCCTCCTCACTCCCAACATGCCAGTTTAGATGTCCCGGCAGGAATATAAACACATCTACAGCCCACGGGTACAAAGACACAGCAACCTTACACACAACAGAGACATCACATTTGCTTGTCCTGGCAGGAAACCTTGAGACACCATAGAAGTCACAGGATCTTTACTGAATGGTTTTAAGAAAGGACACATTCTCCACACAGGATAAATTGTTATACACAAAAGCAATAATTAAGGAGCTGGAGCTGACTCCTGGCAATAGTATAATGGCAAAGGTGGAGCTGGCTGCTGGCAATGGTATAATCCCATTTTGTGCCAGCAAAAGATGCTTTTCCCACATGGAGAGACAAACTGCTGTCCTCCTGGCAGCCAGCCACAATCAGTTCTTGGTTGCTCTGAAGTAAGGAACACAGCATGCAAGCCAGTGCTATGTATTTAGAAATGTTAGACAAAGAGGATTATTTACTATACTAATGCTTTGATCTCTAACAGCATGATAAAAAAATTATTAAGATAATGCAACTTTATACTGAAAACAAAACCCCTCCATGCTAAAGTCTTTCAATAACACACACCCTCTCACAATACTCAAGGTTTACAGGCTGAGTTGTCTCAAAAACAAACTCCCATCTGTTCTATTCTCTTTGAAACACAGCACAAAAGATTGATGCATAAAGAAAACACAAACCCATCTTTTACAGTATATAACTGCATGTTTTCTGTAAAAGTGACTCCCACTGAACTTAAACAGTTAAAAATAGCTCAGGATGACATTTTAAATCCTTTTATCCATAACCTGATTAACGTATTTTAGAGGAACAAAATGACATTGTCAGTTTGCTCTATGGCTACCTCTAATTCCTCACATCATACAGACACCTCATATGATTTATATTCCTCCATGCTATTCACAGACAATGTGTTATTACAGTTATGCAATACTTCAAACGTAGGGTCAAAATTTAAAGTCACTTTCATAATTGTTGACATTTAACTTGTTTTCCTATTATAAATTCTCTGCTAGGCTCTAACAATTATTACTTCAGGACCATTTCCACAAAGGGATTAGCACTGGGGGCCAGGAGGGACCCTTCTGGTTTATCTAAAAATTTCCACAGGTCAGTAACACAGCTGATAAAATTTTGGTCACTGGTTTTATAATTTAAGACCAAGCCTTCAAAAGAGCTTTCATTCATAACTTAGAACAACAAATCAGTTTCACATGTATGTATTACGAAACTGATCCAAATCAAACAAATAAGAAGGAAAACATTCAAAAAATTTAATTCTGGGGAAGACTTTTGCAGCTATTGCTTGATGGGAACTGCAGTGACCTCTGCTCCCAAACACCTCTCGGCACCTTACGGGTGCTTTTGGGATACAACAGCAAATACAAATATTGGGATACAAATATAACTCAAAATGTCCCCCAGAGATACTCCATTGATGAGATGCCAAAAATCTATTTACATATGCTTAAAGTGCAGACATACATAAGCATAAGGGCAAATGTTCCCTTATAAAAACTGGACAATTAATATTAAGATATTATGACAATATTTCTTTCCTGGATTATGAACCAGACCAGTCTGAGGAACACAGAAAGGAAATAAGAGAATAATTCCTTTGAAAAGTGTCAAAGCAGTCCTAAGGGTGATGAGACAAAGGTCTGCTCAAGAACTGCAGGCACAGAAAAGCAAAGCCTACAAACTCCAGGTTAGTGAGCACATTTTTTTTCCCCCTGCTATATTACATAATTCTAAGAGAGACCGTCTTACTGAGTGCCAACTTTTTGAGGACTTTCAATCAAGTCTTTGCACAAAAGACAAACTCCTGGTTGTGAATGAACTGCTTGATAAAATTAATAAGTATCTGAAGTCTGTACCAGAAGCTCTGAAGAACAAGAACAGGAAAAACTTGCTTTAAAGCCCTTGCAGGATACACACCATATGTCATGAGAACAGCAGGAAAACTAAAGCAGTTACAAGAGATGAAATAAAGCACAAACTTTGAATCTGCAAAGGTGACTGCTCTTTCAAGACCACCTTGAAAAATCAAAACAGCTGCGGACATACATTTTAGGGCGAAGACAAAAAAAAAGGTGACCATGAAATCTTAGAAACATGAGTAAACAGATGATTCTTTGAACCAATTCCCAACTCAAAGACGTTTTCGTTGCAGTAAATCTGTATCTGAATTTATACAAGAATGTTGAATCCCTACTCTGCAAATACATTTATACCAAGCATTCTCAAAAATTTCAGATGGGCTTCAAACAGCCCATCCTAGGCATTTCTTGGCCATCATAAACTTTTATGCATTCTACAGATAAATCCATACCTGAGACTGACAGTAAGAGTGCTAATGCACAAAGGTACAGCTTCATAAAAGCTTAGAGAAGAGTCTACAAAGGTTTGAGAGAAAGCGATTTCCCACAGACAGTCTTCTACAGGCAGCCAAAATCCAACCCTTCCCCCTGAAAGTTATTAGAAGGAGACTTTAATCTGGCACAGAACACAACTCTGCCATCACCTGTCTTTGTACTGTTTATATTCCTGTTCTACAGCTCTGTTTCACTGCTTGCAGCAGCATCAAACAGCACTTCTAGATTTGCCAATTCAGTTCCAGCTCTCAACAAAGACAGACTGAAGAATGAGATGGTAAATCACCACCAGAAAAACAATCCCAATCTGAAAGAGGGAATGGGAGAGCAACTAAAAGAGAACCTAAAGCACAGGAATGCAGAGCCCAGCTTTTAGTAATTTCTGTTTATTATTGATTCTCACCACCTTCTATTCCCAGTTTATCCCTGCTTGAATACTTTTATCTCCTCCCCCCCCACATATTAGTCAGAAAACCCTGTCAGAAAACACCAGAGGTCTCTCAGATCTTTCCATGAAGCTCTGTCCCAGCTGAAAGCCAGCGTGTTCCAGCAGTTCAAGATGTGTCTGTGTTTCATCTGTTTCTTTACTGCAAGGTTGGGCTGGAGTACAAGGAGTAGATCCTGTCCCACCAGCCTGTGAAGAAGAGACTGGAAATTGTGTGTGGATTTCAGTAAATCCTGACTCCCTGTGTGACATCTCGTCTTTCATCTTCGTAAGATGACAGACAAAACACCAGAAAATTTTCCATTGATGGCATTTTTCTGTTATCCTTTCCTATGGAAACTGTGCTGTGTATTGATGCACACATTGTAGATGCAGAGTGACTCTTATTTGAGATTCAGATCTGCCTGGTAAATCAAAAGGTGGGAGTTTTTTCTTTATTTTTAAACTACAAATAAAGTTTAAGAATAAATCAGTTTGTAAAACTAAGACAACATTATTAGCAGCACACAGAAAATAAAATGTTGTTATTTAAAATAATAAAGCTTTAAAGAGGAATTAAATTCATCCTAATAAGATATTTCTTAAGATTAAATTTCTAACGTAAGGGCTTATCAAAGAGATTAATATACTTAAATAGGGCTCTTTTACAACTGATAACATTTCCTGAGAGCCTGACAACATCATCAAAAATCCCATAACTCAAGTAAGTGGAACAAAAGGCCTCAACTGAGCAGTAACATGAAGTGAGATGAAGACAGAATTATTTGATCAAGTACAAATTTCAAACCACATTTTCTCCTGCTGGCTAGAATTATTTGGCATTTTCCAAAAGCACAAAGAATTGGTTAGGTTTCACCTCTAATCTCCCTTCCCTTCTCCAACCTCCAAGATTTTTGTTACCAGTCAGAATCACATTAACGTAGAACAAGAGTATGTAGAGAAAGGAGGATTTAGAAAACTACTATTACTAGGAATTGTGCATTTTGTTCTGAACAAGCTTTTTGTTCAAAGTTCCTTCTTTATATAAGCAGAGACCATGTTTGGTCCCACAGCATGATTAAATGAGTGGCACACGTTGCAGGAAATCAAACATTTCTTTTTGATCATCTTAACAAGGTCAGATGTTGCAGAATTGTATCAGTGGTTTATTGACTACTGCTAGAGAAAAAATTGATTCTTCATACAACCTGCATAATCTCTTATTTACCTCCTTTTTGTTTGGTGGTTTGTTTTTGTTTTTTTTTATAAAATGCTAAAGACTCTGCAGAAATAATGTATTTGGAGAGCAGTTGCATTATTCTTCCACTTTTCCATTTGCCAATTCTTTAGCTGTCACATGACAAGAAAAAAAATGCATTATTTAAATAATAAGAGCTAAAAAAATAACAACTTAGTTAAACAGGAGTGGAACTACAAATACATTTCCTAGAAGAAATTTGCTTCTGATATAAACAAAAAAAACCTACCCCAAAACCAAAAAAAAAACCCCAAAAAACCCCAAACAGATTTAGAAAACTCTGCAACAGAGGCATCCTTGTTACATATGCAGCATTAACTATCCTGATGCATAACATCTTTCAGATGACCCAGGAGGTATCTTTTGAGTGCTTACTTTTGGAAAAAGAAAACACGCACACATAAAACCAGAAGACACTGTCTTAACACATTCATCAAGAAGTTTGCAAGTTGCATGTTAACTACTTCAGCAAAACCCTGCTCAAAAATAAATGTTCCATATAAGCACAAAACAGGAGCAGCATCGGTAAACCCAAACTTCGCCAGAATATGTCACTGATTATTTCTTACCTGAACCTATAAGCTCAGTATAAGGTTTTCTCATTCTTTGGCCTTCCTGGTAAAACATCCAAGGCTGACTTTTAAAAATAGAATAAATAGAATAGAATCACTTAAGTCTGTTCTGTAACAAGTATATGAAGAAGCTGTCAAAAAGAATAACTGAAAGGTCAAGTATGAGAAACAAATGAAGATTCAAATTATATCCTCTATTACAACTGAGGCCTCTTGGTCTTAAAAAAATCAAATTTTAAAAAATTTAGTGCCACTTCATGCCTAATTCCACATGGAACTGCCTTGGCTAACCATCCACAACTAAGTATTTCACCTTATCAAGTCCAGTGTTCACGTGTAGATCATTTCCCTAAAAAATCCCTAAACATAAATGCTTATTTTCTCTCTTATTTTCTCTCCAGGTCAAATCTCTACTTTTGTAAAATGCCAAATAATTCTAGCTTGGGGAAGAGAATCCAGTGTTAATCAACACTATTAAAGAAAACAAAACCACCACTAAGCAAATTTCTAGGATAATTGAACATCCCTTGACACACCTATATAATTTGAGCAGCTCTACTGTTTTCATTAAAATAGCTTAATGCATTTTATCGCATGACTGTTAAAAGGAACACACACTTTCATATCCAACATTTCCTTTTCATTCACAGTTCAAATGGAAGCCAGTATTAATATCACAAAACAAAGACCTCTCAAAAGTACCTGGCAGTAAAGCTGGTCAAATAAATGCCCACTTCTTTCTTCCCCCTCTGTTGCTCCATTGAAGCCAAGTGGCTGTAACTGTGCTCATAGATCCTGTGCCAGTATGAAATAGCTCTAGCAACACAAATGAGCTCTGTGTGAATGCAAATTATGTGTCATATAGATAAAGTATCAGGTTTTATAAACTTGGATTTTATTGTAATGGTTATATTGGAAATAAGTCAATTAGGAAGAAAAACTGGTGTTTCTGAGGAGGTCTTTCAGATGTATTCTGTATCTGAAATTAAAAGGGGGCGTATTTAGTGTATGTGATCAAAAATAAATGTCTGTCACCAAAAAAATCTATTTGCTTAGCCAACACATTCTTCAGCATTCCAGTTTATTCAATTCGCGCACTCCGACCCGTAATACAATTCCAAGCACATATGAAGGAAAACAGATACACAAAGATGACAGTAATGAAAGAGCAGACCATTCATCAATATGAGGAATAAACCTTTATTATATTTATTGACATACAGCCTCTGTAATTGACAAAGATATAGAAGTTTCTCTCAAAAAGAAACCATCAGAAATAAACTAAACTGAATACCCTCATATAAACCACTGCAGGTATAGACACATTTTATTAGGTCATATACTTAAAATATACCACATAGGCCACTGAAAACAAACGAAACCATTTATTTCCGTTTGCTGGCAGTGCCCACAAAATGAGTAAGTTAACCCGACAAGAAATAAAAATTTAGCAAAAAGGCACCACACTAAACAGAAGTTTATCACAAATGTAAGTCATAAAAAGCAAAAATATGCTCTGTAGGAAAGCAAGTCCTTCAAGCACAAAAGAAAATAGAAAGAGTTAGGGTAAGGCTGGTGGGCTGTAGGAGCTGTCCCATTGAGCCAAACCACACATCCCCTCCTCTCCTGAGATGACCAATGCTGCAAAGCTGGGGGCACATTATGGAAAACAGGACAGCAAATGTCCTTCCAAACTAATGTCCTGTTGGATGCCGCAAACCAGCAATTTTCATCTTCCAAAGCAGGAGCTAGCATCCAGGTCGTCCTATTTAAAAGCCATAGAGGAAACTGTCTTCCATCAACATCCCAAATTGCCCACTTTAGCTGCGATGCCATATGGCAGAGAGGTCCCTTTGGTATCAGCAGAGGCCAGCAGCCTCATCCAACACTGAGCATTACGATCAAAGTCTCAATCTAGACTTCTGTGATATATTTATGAGGGATAAAATTGATTCTGTGAGATAGTTTGGGAAGAAGTCTTGAATATTTCCCTGACAAAAACAGTTACCACACTTTTGTTCAGGAATTGCTTATTTTTCAGCCTGTATCAAAGCACCATAAGCAGATCAGGCCTTAAACAAGAGCATTCAATTTTAAAATCTACAAGCACAGCTGAAGGCCTTTTAACAGTTATGCTCCATTATTTATTCCTACAAATGGGAATTTAACTGAATTAAAACCAACACACAAACTTTAGTTAACAGCTATAGGCTTTTCAGTTCCATATTTATTCCTGAAAATATACTACATAAAATATCTTGAGCAGTAAAATACAGTATGTCTCACAGAAACAAAAACCTATGACATTTCCCAGTTTTCTAAAGGCTAAGGCATTTTGATCAATAAACTGCAGGGGCAATTTACTGTTTTATACCACTGAACCATATACTCGCTTTTCAGAACAAGTGAAATCTGTCAGTGCAACAAAGGTTTATGAAACCTAACTTCAAACAAAATAAAAAAAACAAATGAAGTATGCCCCTACATTTTTGCTTATAATTCTAAAACTACTTGTTTGGGTGGACAATTATCACTATCCCTAACATCTATGACTCTTTGAAACAAGATGCCTGTGTTAAATAACTAAATGGTTCTCTTCACGTACTCAAAAAATACAGAAAAAGAAATGGGGGCTTGGTTATAAAAGGAACTCACCGTTACTACAATTATTAAGATTGCTATTGTTAAATTGTTTACAAAAATTGGACTCAGTTGTGAGGGTGGCCAAGAGCTTGGAAAGTGTAAGCTTCGTTTAAATATGCCAAGTTTAAAAACTTCAGTGGAGTGAAACATGCCACCACCTCTGCTCAGAAGCTCTCATTACTGAAAATGAGACTGCACTGCCTGCTGCAAACCAAGCCTGGGGAGGACAGTATGAGACTACCTGCTCAAGTGCATTCCACAGCAATTACTCAAATTCACTGCAATTCACTGTCCGGAACAGTAACACTCCAGAAGGACTTTACTTCAGAAGTCTAGTTTGAAACAATCATAGGATTTTTTTTATTACTATATTAGGTGTTTGTGTCACCATTCAGTTCTAGTCCATGCAATCAAAACAAGTGCTCAGAATAAATCTTCCTCTGAATTACTTTCCCATAGTTCAAGGAAAAGCCAATTTCTCTTGTCACACATTGCAAGACTCTTTTTAAGAGGAGCCACTGCAAACCAGAGAGAGGAAGGCAGGAATCACAGTGCATCACAGCAGGAAACAAAGATGGTGACAAACATCAAAGAAACGAAGAGAAGAGCTTTGTTAAACTAGTAAGACTTGAATTTTAGAGAAGGAAGCTATTTTAACCGAAAAGCTAAAGAAGGTATATTTAGGGATCTCAACCATTTTAAGAGAAACTTTTCTCCCATCACCAGGCAGCAGCGATTATTCTAATACAACCTAATAGAGCAAGAATATCAACCACAGATTACCCACCTGTAGGTAACAAAGCACACCAAACTAATTGATGCCAGTTGACATCACTCATCTGTTGAGAAACAGGCAGCCACCAATTACTAACAGAACAATAATTTGTTTAATGAATATGCTAATTTACTGAACTCTCATTAGACAGATACACAGGCAATATTGATGAGTTCCATAAGGCATTATAAAGTATGGCTGAATTATTTCAAAACAAATTAAACCAGAAAATATTGTACACTACTTAATGGAATAATAAAAGCCTGGTAGTGAGTGAATCCTCTGGGTGAGCTCTCGGAAAAAGGCACAAGTTCTCAGAAGTGAGTGCATGGACCCAAACATCTACTGCTACAGCAGCAAATGTCTCCTAGGAATTCATCCCCAGGGATTTGGATGCTCCTGGACACAGGTGAGAGACTGTGCCCACCTGGTGTGCAATGCCAGAGCTCTGCCCAGCCCTGCAGAGGCAGGTGCTGAACCGGGAGAGAAGCAGCGTCCAGGGGAGGCACTGAGCCCACCAGGGCAGAGGCTGAGGGACTCCCAGCCAGGACACTGGAGAACGTTGCCTTTTCCATGCAACCACCTGCAGTTATTGTTACTAACAAATCCTACGTGAAAGCTGGTTCATCTGCAGATTTAGTGCAAGGCAACACAGCCTCGAAAACAAAAGCAGCGATTAAATTTTCAATTCGTAGTTTGTTTTGCTTGTGTTGGGGCTGCATCTAGTTTCTCTTCTTCTCTCTTAATAACTTTAAGTTCCTAAATTAAGGAGGAAATAGAAATTGGTTTTTCACTCAAGAAAGGAATCACTACAAGCAATATCTGTCAATTTGTAATCATTTATTCATACACAATTTAAATGAGAAACAATATTAAGTTGTCCTTCAAATTTCAGTCTTACCAAAGGAGTTTTATTTCAATAATACCACAGAAACGAATGAAAATTTCTATCAAATAAACACCTATGAAATACCCTCTGCATGATATGGCCGTATAAGACACACCTCTGCTTTTTAAGAAGAAAATACAAAGTCAGGCACAAGGGACTGCAGCAGGGAGCACTTTTAGGCAGAGTAGGAAGGTCTGACATTTTTGTGTAATACAGGACAGTTCAAAGGAGCAAGATCCTGCAGAAACCAATTATAAAAAGAACAGTTTCAGCCTCAACCTGAACAGCCTACCCAGAATGTTAAAATTAACCTTGGAAAGTGAATGATTTAACTAAAGAAATAAGCCTACTGGATTTGACCCCAAAGTCAAGTCATGAATCAAACTCCCTCACTCTCCCCCGATTTGCTCACTGAAGTGGGAGAACCTTCCCAAAACTCGCTCACTAGCTGAACTGCCAGCTTTCCAAGGTAATTGAATCTAAAAATATGTGGCTCTATTAAAGTTTTTTCACATTAAAATTAAAATGCCACCATTACTGGGGGGTTTAAACATTTCATTCACTACCCACTACCTTAAAATTAATTCATTACTAAACATATGAAATATTCATGAGGATTTACCTCTTCCACCTTTAAAACAATATTCTCTTCCACTAAAAGATATAGTAAACTGCAATGACATATTAATCAATATTTAATAGGAAACATATAATGATGCTTCAACATCCCTCTTTTATTTCTGACTCAGTGCTTTCTTTCCTCTCTCAATGGTGGAATCCCTCCGATGGGAAAGAGGAACATCAGGAGTGTATCCATCAGTTCTGAAGTGGCTGGATGCTAGCAAGGCTTTCTTTGCTATATTTATCTCCTTCATTAAAGCCCACCTTCTAAATCTTTCCAAAGTGGCTCTAACAGGAAGCAGTATAATTTTGCTGTGCTTTAACAAATGTCACAGAAACAGAAGAGGATTTCAAAAGACAGCACCCATCTCTTTCACAATTCTGAAATTCAGATTACAGAGCCGTCTAGATTGGATTAAAAAAGCAGAACAGCATCTATTCATGAACCTTTCCCTTTAAACAAAACCACAGCAATACGCACATAAAAAACACATTTTAGAAACATCTCAGTTATGTCTCGGATATTTCACAGTATTGCAGATGAAATGGTAAGGATAGTAAATGTACTCGGGGTGGAAGTGGGACTGAAAATCCTGACTGCATCCTTAACAAAATGTAATGACTCCCTTATCAGTTCTCCTGAATGTTCCTGCTCCCTGTCTACTGCTAAAAACCCTTTCACTTCAAGGGTTCCTGAATGCCTGCCCCACTATGTTCTTTTGACTTCATCTTGCACTCCTCCTCGTCCTTCCATAATCAGTCTGATTGCAAACTGATTGATGCCAGGCTTAACCTCTGCCTTCTCCTGGACATGACGGGCGGTGTGATGTTCTTCCACGGAAGGGCTCAGTCAGGTCATTAGGTCCAGAAAACGCAAATGAAACTACACAATTCTCTTCTAATGTGTCTTTATATCTTCTAACGTGTCTATATATGTATAAACTCAGCTTTCTGATTTATCCTTCTGTTTATTTCTTATGCAAGAAAGCAGACACAAGAACGAACTTGAAGCAAGTCCTTCACTCATTGCAGATTTAAAGTCTCCAGTAAAGATTACACTTTATAGACTTATTTACAGCTTGCTTACACTCAGGGATTTTGACAGCTATTCTGTAAATACACTCTGCTACCCACTAAGCTCCATTGTAAACTACCAGGAACATGCACGGGGTCAGACTTGAGCTTCTTCTGTCATTCTTATTCTCCTTATCTCACAAAACCAGAATCTGAGCCCACATCCTCGTGCTCTACAAAGCAGATCCTAGCAGCCACCACCTGGATGATCCTTCTGGGTGCCTGCATGCATGGGTTTTGATGACTACAGTCCTCAAAAGTAAAAGAGCAGATGGTGGGAAGAGTGTCCCTTTGAACAGTAAGACCCTGACCTCCCTTCTCCATTTCCCACACCTTGCCAGCCTATTGTTCAGCAGCTGTTTCAGTCAGGCTGCTACAGACTGACCTCCTATTAAAGCAGGACATCACCAAATCCCTGACAACTGCATCCTGCTCCCCACCCAGAGGAGTATTCAGGCGTTTACTTACATGCAATCAGCAAAATAAAGTTTCTGCAAATTAAGTGGCAGCACCCCTGTGACCCTGAGAAGTTCTGGGATGCATTTTGGTTAGTATGGACAGGCTGCCTGAGAAGGGCTGAGCACACCCCAACCCCACGAACCTTCACCTGAGCAGTGAAACATCAGCAGCTTCCAAAAACCCTGAAACAGGGCGGGTTCCTTATTCTGTGGGATTACGTGAAAACTGTCTGGTTCCAACAACATGCAGGAGGTCACATCACAAACAGGATGTCACGAACAAAGCTGGCTGCCCCAACACCAAGCTGCGAGTCCATTCAAAGGGCCAAAAGATGCCCTCTGTCACTGCAGAAATTGTTTGCAAAGTAATTTTTCCTTGCGTTTTTAAACCAAATTTTAGCCAAATATGACAGTATTAAAATTACTTATTGTACATCCACACGTGCCCGAAGAGCAAGTGTGTCTACAGAAGCTTTACACCTCTGGAATCAATTTTCAGAGCCTTTGCTTGGGTAAAGGAAGAACACGAATTCCCAGATTCAATTTCTGCTTTTACCAATGTGCTCGCCATCAGAAGTTCTGCTTTGCATTAGTAATTAATTTTAGTCAAATTATGTTCATTTTGCTTATTTCAAACTTCAAAGCTGTAAGAGAAGCATACTTTCCTGACCTAAAAAGTAAGGCTTTGAAGTATCTGATGAAAATAAACTCACTACCATACACAACTGCATAATCAGTTGCAGAAAATACTGTAACACATTCCCTGCCTTGGCGAATGAAAGATTGTTGGTGATATGCACAACACATTCAAAAAGTGAAATAAGCCATCTTCTCCACATAAATCAGAAAGATTCTTTTATTTTCTGTATCTTGAGGAGAAATGTTATATTTTTGTTCTGGTCTTATTAAAGTGTTTAATTTCCTAATTTTTTTACAAGATTAAAATTATACTTTTATGCAACTATGAAGAAATGCTCTAAATAGTAAACACAGCCAGGAAAAAAATAATTCTAAAACTACTGTACCACCAAACATGAGACAAAGTAGCCACTATCAATTTTTTCTTTCCTGCATGCAAATTAAGCTTCCTAAATTGTTACAAAACTCAAAGCATATTCAATAAGATGAACAGAAATGTTTCTGCATTCATATCTCAAGTAATCATATCTATCAAAGAAGTGTTTCACGCCTACCATACCCTGGAAGAACGCTTTTTCAAGTGTTAGAAGTCACTGATATTTTAAGAAAAACACCGATAAAATGCCAATTTAGACAGTTTGAGCTCCATTTTTCATCATAGAGAAGGAAATATGAAACATAATCACAGCTTTTTTGTTCCAGTTCTTTAATATTGAAGTCAAATCATGATAATTTCCATGCTACCCGACTATGTCATCACAGAAGAATATGACTTTGAGCACTAAGCAACATAACACTTCCAAGCAACAAAAATGCAAATGCCCATGGTAGTAAAATAAAGAAATACAGAAAAATATCTACATAAACAGTTTCACTGCATGCCTAAGTCACAGCTGGCTTATTAAACCAGTGCAGAATGATCTGTACTGATTTCTTTCCTGGAAGGAGCAAGCAAAGAAAAGACTGGTACCCATTTTTTGTTTCAATCTGAATGTTTTACACCTTTTATTGTTAATAAGTCTTGGTTTTAATTAGACCATTTGACTCAGACTGACAGGAAGCAAATTCTAAGAGACAAAGATACAAGAGGCAGAGAGCCTTCAGCTGCTTGGGCAGAGCTGGGGAGAAACGAGAAACTGCCCAGGATAATCAATGAAAGTCAGCCTTTAATAGGAAGCCAAACATTAAGAATATTTTTCCTTCCTTTGCAGGTCATTTCTTTATTAATATTTCTCCATTATTTATACCTATTTATATAGATCCACCCTGCCGCCATTCTCAAATCTCAAAGCAAGCTTAGGACACTACAAGAAGCATCATCTCCTCATCCTCATCTGACCTTAAAGCAGATTTCTACATTTCCGACTGTATGGAGGGAGAGGAAGGTAAAGTTTAATCCAATGGAACAGCACTTCCAAGCCCAAAGGACGATGGCATTACTCCACTGGTTAAGGAAATTGGGACTATGCCCAGCCTTGTTTCTGGTGTCTTATTGCAGCCCATGATGCATCCATAGAAATAAACAACAGCCACTGCTCTTCCCTCAGCTTTAAAACCAGACTTAACTCCCCAGAGGGAGCTACCAGGGCCCTGACCAGCTCTTGTTTCCACATGTGAGGATCAGTAGTGTCTCCTGTTGTCAGCTCGTCAGACACTTGCATTTGGAAGTTGTTATCAGAGCTCTCCAGAAACCTCCTGGAACTCTTGATTATGTGTTCCCTGCTGCGCTGTCACTCCAGCAGAACCTGGAGGGAATGAAGCCCTCCATGAGGACCAGGGCCTGCTGACTGAGGCTTCCTCAGCTGTCTGCAGCTTCATCTGGTTCCTGCTGATCAAGATGCCTGCAGCAGAAATGTACAATAACCCTGTCAGTGATGTTGGTCTGCCCACAAACCCTGACCCGCGGGCTCTCAACCCGAGGGTCATCAACCCTCCCTAGATGGAGCTCCAGCACTCCAGCTGCTCTGGAATTGGGTTTAATCATCTTACATCACGTTTAAAGCAAGCTCTAAATATCTGTTCCTCTACTTCCAAAATTTATGGCGTTACTTTAGACTATTTTAAGCTGAGCCATTTAACTGAAAAACAAATCTAGACCGAAACGCTGCATGAAAGAATTCAATTAAATAGATTCACTGTTTCCAATGTGTCTGGAGTGACAGAATTGAAGACGATAGAAAATTTAAGGGAAAATTCATTTTTTATGCCATCTTCAGACCTTAGCTAGTACTATCTTGACAATAAAAAGGATATGGTTGCTTTTAATAGCCCTTTCATCTTTAATTATCACAAATAGCTCTATCTTTTACCTATACCCATCAGTGTTATGTACAATTCACATACAGAACTCCTCCAATAACTGGAATTTCCCTGACATTTTTATATCAGTACTCGGTATGAACAACTTTTTTTTTTTTTCTCTGCACAAGGCAGTAACTGCTTTCTTGGCTGCCATGAAATTAGCAGATGTCAAATTAAACTGTCCTTTTGTCCACAGATCCTTCAGAGGAATAGATCAAAAGATGATGAAGTGCTCCATTAGTAACCTGTGTCTGGTTTTTAATTTGCAGCTTCATATTTTTCAGTCAAAAGTCTTGGACAAGCAGGCAAACCTACCAAACATGATCAAAAATCTCACCTAATTTTTCACTCCTCCTGACAATTCTTACAAAACTTTTGCATCTCATGAAGAATTTAGGTGGACAGGAGTTAAGATGTCAAAGGTAAACTACAGTACGAGTGATTCTCTCTCCTCCTGACACAAATTGAGGCTGTTTCTCACAATTTATGTTGCTCAGACTCCAACCCAACCCAGACTGTGATTCTATGATGCACAAATTAAAGACAAACAGGGGAGACAGAAATTGATCTGTCACCAAGTACCACCCATGTGCAAGGTAAGTAAACACAAATGAATAACAATGCATCACAAAGTATGTTGAAAACTCTTTTTTCTTAAATGAAACAGTCTTAGAGTTAAATACCCCAACCCACGTTCACACCCACATGGGGTCGTGAGCTTTATGATTTTGGATTTGAAGCTTATAAACTCTCAGATCATCACAGAAATAAAATGAAATTGAATTCAATTACAGTTTAGGGAAACTTAGGAGCAATTAGAAAGAGACCAGAAAGGACAGGAAGAAAAAAAGCTCATGGGTAAATCTGCTCAAAGCAGCACCTTTTAAACAAAACAAAACTTGCATTTACTGAATATATTTTGTGCTATCAGTAGAAATTGTTGACTGAAGATTTAAAAAAGATGTTCCAACACATAAGTGGAAAAATAGCAAGTCTTTAAATTCCTCCACAGTTAACATTTAGCCACTAATTATACAAAAACATCACCATCAGCATAATGTCACAAACAAACTAAGACACCAACATGGAGTTCTCATTTTCATTACCACATTCAAGGATGACTTCAGCTTGCAGTTCAGAATCTGTTTAAAGCCTCACTCATGCAACAAAGAATTCAGCAGCACAGCATAGCTCTACTATTAAAGAATTTTTCACAATAGTCAATCTTAACTTCTGTTTGTTAGAAGAGTAACCCACTCTTGCTGTTATCTAGTTAAAATAAAATCAATAGCCAGCTAATCATGGATAAATGTTTAATTAGCAGTTTAAAGTTACTGTCATAAGCAGCTGGACAGGTAACATGACTTCTCTGTCCTGTGTTTTATTAAAATGCTATGGAAGAGATGGGTATAAGCTGAGTCACAGATGGTTAGAAACTGCTTTTCTCAGCAGTGAGTATCAAAGGAGGACATTTTCTGGAGAAAATCCTCAGAGTATATGCTCAAAGCTGTAGATAATAGTCATAAATATGCACAGAAAAATTGGACTGGCAAAGGCAATAATGAGCTGAGCTACTCACTACAGGTATGGCCAATAATAAAAATTACCAGTTGAGGTTAAATCGTCTTGGAACAAGTGAGTCCCCAAAACAGGGTGGGAGACAATCTCATCTCTAAACTAAATGAGGACATTGCTCATTTTTGGTAATTTTCAATGAATCTGAAAACAAACCTTCTGAACAAGAGAAATGATAAAATAGCAGAGAAATGAACTCCTCCTAAAAACATCTATACCTCAAGTTGGTCTAAACCTTCATCTCACTTCTCTGTATTGCCAAAAGAATCTCAGTATCTTCACACGTTCCTCATAAAATCCCTGCTGGCAGTCATCAGACAGACAGACCTAATGAAAGGTGACTTTAAAGAAAAAAAAAAAAAAGGAAAATTACCACATACTGATATTTCCAGAGAAAAACAGGTGAAAACAGTCACTCAGATAACTGTAAAGAAAACACAGTTTGTCTATGGACACTTTATCTAGTTCCTCAGGAGGCAGATAAATTAAAAAAACCTACTTGCTTTTATATAAAAAAACTTTAACCAATCCTAAACATACCCGAGGATGCAAGGAGTCTCTAGATAAACTGGTTGGGAGTTCAGCTGGAGGGTCAGGAAGAAGGATTTATTCATTCAGAGCCGGGTTTAAGGCCACAGGTGTGGCTAATTCTCAATCCAATGTCATATTAATGAAGGCTGTCTCTTCTTACCTAATTAGCCCTATCCCCTGATTATACCTCCATGAGGTACAAAGGGAGGTAAATCAATGCAGCAAAGTGCAGCTTTTCTACTTCAAGACAAAGCTGTGACTATCTGTGTCAGAGCCAGATTGCTCCCAAGGTGGAAGTTCCACTAGTATAAAACTAACTGGGGGGAAAAAAATAAAAAATAAAAAAAATCACAGTCTGAGGTTATATTTATGTTTTCATTTCCTTCTTTCATCTCAAAATAGGCTTCAATAACCATGTGTTTAATGGAACTGCCGGGGAGGAGTGGGCCAAACATCTGCTCCACTTTGGCATTTCGGTTTTGTCTGGAGTTTGAAGAGGGTTTTCCTGTCATTTGGATGAGGAGCCTGTAGAAAAAGCCGTTTGGGAAAGTCTGTAGGCTCACGTATTTCCTGCCTCTAAATGTAAAACCTTGAAAATATAGCAAAACTGCCAACCAGGAAAAGCCAAATAGGGAAGCAGTCCAAACCTTCAAGAAATTTTCAAGAACTCCAAAGAAAACGAAGAAAAAAATAAGAATTCAACACTAAAGTAGCTTCTGAAGCCATGCATTGAAAAGTTCCTTTCAGTAATGTTTTGTGTTGCACGGAAGATCAGCTATCACAGCTGATAGTTTCTTAAAAAAGGCAGAACTTTCTCTGTCCAGCATTAATGAGGTTTTACAGATATCCCAGTCTAGGAACTGAAGGCCTCTGCAGTGAGCAACCTCGCACAGTTCCCTATTTGTAACATCTATAGATTCCAGCAGATTTTATAACACAAATATTGTTTAATTTCATCTTCCCCCCCTTCCTCTTTTCTTTTTAAGGTATTTTCAACACATGTGGAATCTGGATGTGTTCTGGCAGGACTGAGGCCCATTTTGAAGGCTGGGATAGGGCTCATAATGCACCAGCCAACCTGCTCACTCTATTAGAATAGTGTAGAGTTACCTTCAGCATTTTTTTTATGATTCTGATTTAATTGTTCCTCATTTATATTCACTGCTGAATTTCACTGCATCTGAAGCTATTTTGAAAACACAGCATTCTCCCAAAGGGCCCAATCCAACTCCCATTCAAATAAACAGCCTTCAATGGAGCCTATTTGTTGCCAGCCAACAAGATTGAATTCTGCTGCCGAGTGATCCCCGGAGCGTTTGTCACAGCTCTTTACAAA
The DNA here is from genome assembly GCA_013398855.1 of Mohoua ochrocephala. Taxonomy (NCBI): domain Eukaryota; kingdom Metazoa; phylum Chordata; class Aves; order Passeriformes; family Acanthizidae; genus Mohoua; species Mohoua ochrocephala. The sequence goes on from VZTA01027637.1 coordinate 44,167, forward strand.
TATTGCTCCAGCAAGAGCAGGCCTGAATACTCCTGTCCACATGCACTGCAGACAACTCAAATCTATCTTTTATCTTCTTGAAACACTTGGTCAGATTTAAAACTCCAGAAGCACAAAGAATTGAATCTACCAAGAATATAAACAGCAAAAAGAGTAAAAAATGTTTAACAGCTATAAAAAAGTAAAGGGAAAGCAGAAGGATGATAAAATATTTCCCTGTGATAGGATCAGTTACCATTTACTCCACCCTTAAAATGAAGTTACACAGGAAAATGTGTGCAGATTACAATGACAGCACACAACCAAATTTCACAGCCATGAACACCAAGAGATTTGGAATAATAGGAAATTTTGCAACAAAATGTAGAAACACCATTCCAACAAGAAGTCATAAGGGTTATGAGAAAAGATTCTATATCTCACACAGGGTTACCAAAACAACAGAGTTTAAGAGTGATATTTCTTGATCACATCCGCACCATATGGAAGACCCTCTTCTGTGAAAGAAACGCTGTGATGGCCTTTGAGGACAGGTTTTGATGGTTTATGCTAAATAAAGTAACAGTGTAACTTGTCATCTCAGCAACAGCATGAATGATACAAATGAGAAAAACCTTCAATGGAAGGGCTCTTACTCTCAGCTCCTTGATCCTATTTTGTAGCACAGAAACCCAGATTCTGGCTGATCAACTTATTCGTAGCTTAAAGTCTGAGACAGTGGAAGATTAGGAGACTGTTTAGATGGGAATTCTATTATGCAACATTGCAAAACTGAAAACCTTTATAAAGGAAAGTGGTTTGCTTTGAAACTCAGAACTTGATTTGTTGTTATACAGTATCGACGTGGTTCTTGAAAATAGCCTGTTTGGAAAGCACAGATCTTGGGAGATGCTCTCAGTATCTGTCAGAGTTCAGAAACAGAATAATAAAATGTGATTTATCATACAAGTTCAACATCTCTAGCTCAAAAAAATGCACAAAAAAAGATTTTTTTTTTAAAGTTGGCTACCTTGATATCCTAAGAATACTCTTGAGAATCTGAGCTGATACCCAGTTATTTCAGTGGGGTAATTTACAGAGTGCCTCCATGCTTAGAGAGATGACAGAATAGAGCGTGAGCTCCTAATTTCCACCTGTATCTCAAATCCCCACTGCAGCACCACATAAAGACAGGGCTTGACCAACCAAAGCAGCTCAACCAAAGCACCTTCCATAGTTCACACCGAGATGACTCTGTCCAGACAATGCTCCATACTCTAGCCTTTCCAAGCCCTCCATATCGCAGCCTTGCAAGAAGAGGGATGTTAGCTCCAAATTGCTTATTGTAGGATCAGACTCACCTAAGCTGTGGTGGCAGGAACACGTTTTCAACTACACAATGCATATTCCCCAAACATTGTTGTGACTGACAGCATTGCCCATCTACACTAACGAAATTAAATCTGTATATATGCAGATAAATGTATGTATATAGACATTATTGTGTGTATATATATATACACACATAAACACTCTCTCTGTGTATGTGTGTATATGTGAAATGGACCAATGCTAAATCAACAAATCAATTGCACTGAGTTCTCAAATACTGTACCCAGCATTCAAAGTTGGGCACAAAAGATTTCAGATTTACAACCGAGGTGGGTAACTCCCTTCATGGTAAAAGATAAACCACACAGCAGCAGTTGCGCAACACAAGTTAAGCTCAGCACCAACACCACCCTTTATTCCACAGCCCTTCCACACAGCCCTGCACCTGCAGCCAGGAGCAGTCCCAGCAGCGGCACCTGCGGAGAGAACCGGACACAAACACGCTTTGTTTGCTCCAGGGGCTTTTGGTTCTGGAAAAACACTTATGCTCAGAAGTGTGGACCAAAGTAGATTTCCATGCAGCTGCTCATAATGAAAAGGTGAAATAACGGAGTTGGTTGCCAACGGCACAGGAGCTGTCTAAAATGTGCGTATCTCATTTTATCTCGGCATGGCTGTTGTCGAGGTGAATAAAGAACTCCTGCTACACCTCAAGACAGCCCCTGAACCCTTCCAGGAGGCTCATCTACTCTTCCCCATCGCTCTGCTGAGGTTCAAGACCACCGGGAAGCCTGAGCTAGGATCGATTTTCCCTGGAGAGCACAAACGGGCATCTTCACCTCAGCCTGACCTCAGCCATCCGCCCTAAGCCAAACCAACCCGGTGCTGCCCCCCGAAACGTGTTCAGACAAACGACATCACTTCGTGCACAGCGTCACCCAGATCGGCTACTGAAATAATTGAGAGTTCTGATAGGTGTGGGGGGAGGAAGGCGCTCGGAGCGGGCGCTCCCGGTCAGCTTTGGTCTGCCCAGCCCTGAGCCGGCGCCGCCGCCAGAGCTTCGCCCCGACCTCGCAAGCGCCGGGGCTCCAGGCTGGACGCGTCCTCCAGCCCGAGCACTCGTAGCCAGGCGGGAGGAGAAAGGTCCCTCCCGCTGCCACACACGGGCGCGGGGAGGCTGAGAGCGGAGCCGCGCCGGCCGCGGGGCTCAGGCAGGCACGGCGAGCGGAGCGGAGGCTGCCGGCGGCAGAGCTGGCGGGATGCGGAGCCGGGCTCGCTCACTCACCGGGAATTCGCCCCGCAGGCGGGTGGATCGCAGGGCCAGGTCCCGCAGCACAGCACCCGCCTGCCCGGCCAAGGGCGCCGCCATCTTTCCTGCTGTCCCCGCC